>CAJPEV010001325.1:2209-15171 GCA_905338385.1 Darwinula stevensoni | reverse complement strand
GTGAAGGGACGCATATCCGAGTGGACCCATCTCAACCTGACCAGTTGAGGTAGTGGGTGGGAGGGTTTTTGTTGATATTTCTCATGATATCCTTTCTCTTACCAGATTCTCTCATGGTCTGATCTGAAGAGGAGAACAGAGGAGAACAAGAACAAGCTGATTGTCATCCACATCTATTCACACACAACTGTGAAGAAAGGGAAAGTGGAGGAGATGGAGAGGAGAATTGTTGAGAAAATGAATAATGTAATATTTCTGGATGCAGACTTGGATCATCAGTGGACAATGGAATTCTTCTGGGATGACACCGACAGGAAAAGGAGCAATTATTGGATTGTCGTGATGTGTAGAACAGAAGAAGAATTTAGTGCCATTGATGGACTTTTTTCCCAATGGGGTATAACCCCATTGGGGTATACCCCAAATGGGTCCTTTGGACCCATTTGGGGTGTACCCGAATGGGTACACCATACGGCAATATATGGTATTGGACTGAATCATGAAATGTTGTGAGGTGATAGATTGCCAGATTGCCAACTTTCATATTTGTTATTATCAATATGAAAGTCTTTTACATTTTTCTTTCTCTTTCAAATTCAGCACATCACACTCCTGCTTCATGAAGGTTTAATAAGTGAAGGGTCTATCACAGTACTTTCATCCATACTTTCACAATGTGGCTCTTTCCAGCACTTGGAATCATGCTGAGCATAAGTTTGGGATAGGCCTGCTGAATTTATGTTAAGGGTATTAAAGCTCATTCTGGATATTATGGCTGTAAAAATTTTGGAGGTTATCAGCTGTGTGTCTTGTGCTGTGGAAGTGTGTCCTGCTTCCTGAAAGGTCAAATTCTCAAGGAATATTTACATGCTCATGAGCTGTAGTAACCTCTTTATGCATTTCCTCTTGTCTGCTCTGTTACCCTATTACCGGAATAGATTATTCAGCTCTTCAGTGCATGAGCTAGCTGCATATTAATGGTCAATAAGTCCAACTTTTGTTGTGTTTATTCTTGCACAATTTCTTCTCCATTTGCCTGTTCAAGGTATGAAATGTAGCACCTTTACACTAGATGAGATGATGACACCTTCTCTCAGGCCTCCAACCAAGATAGTTGCCGATCAGACATCATCAGAAGAATATATCAGAATTAATTAAAATTCGGACTGCAATTTTTTCCGATCCCTTAAGATATGTCCAAACTGTCGGAAAGATGTCTTCAGGATATCCTATAAAGACCAGGGACAAGTAGTCCAATTAGGTGCTGTGGGTAGTGACTTCTGGGTTAGTGTTCTCATCAGAACCAAGATACACATGGTTATCAATTTCAACACATTACATTGGATCCACGTTTTTTGAAGATGGGAAATGAAATTCCCATCTCAATCTGAATTGTGAAAAATATATATGTTATTTGTGTGTTTTTCTTCAATTATATTTTTGGCATTCATATACTTGTGTTGCTCTTTTCTGATTTTCTTGGATTGCCACATGTAATGTGTTATGGAATTGGAATTGATATCGAAAGGATGCACTTGTAATTTGGTTGAGAACACTAAACCAGCTGGGTCACTCTTCTCCACCACTCATATCATCATTATAGTGAGGAAGACTCCACATTGCAATCCCATACTGTGAGTCATACTGTGACTGACGCAATCAGTTGGTTGACTCAGTGTGTGTCACATGTCCCACCTACAAATATGAAAAATAAATAAATATTTCTCTTCAGGATTATTCTCCCATTGATTATCCAATAAATTCTGCATAGTCGTTAACATTTAACAACGGATGTACCTTCCCCAATAGCACAAGTATGTCTTGAAGACGTCTTAATACTGTTTTCATGAATAAATTAGACATCTCAAAGACATCTTGACAAAACGTCTTGAATGCCTGCAAATGTCCCCTTCCAAAGATGTCTTTATTTGTTACTTTGAAAGCAAGTCAGAGATGTTTTGAAGATAACTCATTTTTTAGTATATTTTAATCAAAGACAAATTGGGTTTTTCGTAAATCATGAGGAACAATATGGATTTAGACAGAATAGAAGCATGATGAAGTAAATGGATTGGAGTTTTCATTGACCTCAAGAAAGTATTTGACACAGTTTCTCATAACAAGCTTCTAAAAAAGTTCAACCACCTTGGAATCCGAGGTATAGTAATACATTGGTTTCAGAGTTACTTAGATATTAGGTACCAGTATGTCAAGTTTCATGGAATTAGAAGCATTAAAAGATTGGTCAATGTAAGAGTTTGTCATTNGTGAAGGGACGCATATCCGAGTGGACCCATCTCAACCTGACCAGTTGAGGTAGTGGGTGGGAGGGTTTTTGTTGATATTTCTCATGATATCCTTTCTCTTACCAGATTCTCTCATGGTCTGATCTGAAGAGGAGAACAGAGGAGAACAAGAACAAGCTGATTGTCATCCACATCTATTCACACACAACTGTGAAGAAAGGGAAAGTGGAGGAGATGGAGAGGAGAATTGTTGAGAAAATGAATAATGTAATATTTCTGGATGCAGACTTGGATCATCAGTGGACAATGACATTCTTCTGGAATGACACCGACAGGAAAAGGAGCAATTATTGGATTGTCGTGATGTGTAGAACAGAAGAAGAATTTAGTGCCATTCGTGGACTTTTTTCCCAATGGGGTATAACCCCATTGGGGTATACCCCAAATGGGTCCTTTGGACCCATTTGGGGTGTACCCGAATGGGTACACCATACAGCGATATATGGTATTGGACTGAATCATGAAATGTTGTGAGGTGATAGATTGCCAGATTGCCAACTAATATTTGTTATTATCAATATGAAAGTCTTTTACATTTTTTGTCATCCACATCTATTCACACACAACTGTGAAGAAAGGGAAAGTGGAGGAGATGGAGAGGAGAATTGTTGAGAAAATGAATAATGTAATATTTCTGGATGCAGACTTGGATCATCAGTGGACAATGACATTCTTCTGGAATGACACCGACAGGAAAAGGAGCAATTATTGGATTGTCGTGATGTGTAGAACAGAAGAAGAATTTAGTGCCATTCATGTGCCATTCATTTCCCAATGGGGTATAACCCCATTGGGAAAGTCCAGAAAAAAGTCCACCATTCTCTGGGGTGTACCCGAATGGGTACACCCCAGAGAATGGTGGACTTTTTTACCCGAATGGGTACACCATACAGCGATATATGGTATTGGACTGAATCATGAAATGTTGTGAGGTGATAGATTGCCAGATTGCCAACTAATATTTGTTATTATCAATATGAAAGTCTTTTACATTTTTCTTTCTCTTTCAAATTCAGCACATCACACTCCTGCTTCATGAAGGTTTAATAAGTGAAGGATCTATCACAGTATATGTCCATACTTTCACAATGTGGCTCTTTCTTTCCAGCACTTGGAAGCATGCTGAGCATAAGTTTGGGATAGGCCTGCTGAATTTATGTTAAGGATATTAAAGCTCATTCTGGATATTATGGCTGTAAAAATTTTGGAGGTTATCAGCTGTGTGTCTTGTGCTGTGGAAGTGTGTCCTGCTTCCTGAAAGGACCTTCATAGAATTTGCTTAGGTCTCATTTCAGGATGACATATCATGAGGATTTTCAAATTCTCAAGGAATATTTACATGCTACTGTTACCCTATTACCGGAATAGATTATTCAGCTCTTCAGTGCATGAGCTAGCTGCATATTAATGGTCAATAAGTCCAACTTATTTTTGCACAATTTCTTCTCCATTTGCCTGTTCAAGGTATGAAATGTAGCACCTTTACACTAGATGAGATGATGACACCTTCTCTCAGGCCTCCAACCAAGATAGTTGCCGATCAGACATCATCAGAAGAATATATCAGAATTAATTAAAATTCGGACTGCAATTTTTTCCGATCCCTTAAGATATGTCCAAACTGTCAGAAAGATGTCTTCAGGATATCCTATAAAGACCAGGGACAAGTAGTCCAATTAGGTGCTGTGGGTAGTGACTTCTGGGTTAGTGTTCTCATCAGAACCAAGAACACATTACATTGGATCCACGTTTTTCGAAGATGGGAAATGAAATTCCCATCTCAATCTGAATTGTGAAAAATATATATGTTATTTGTGTGCTTTTCTTCAATTATATTTTTTGCAGATGGAATTGGAATTGATATCGAAAGGATGCACTTGTAATTTGGTTCTGTTGAGAACACTAAACCAGCTGGGTCACTCTTCTCCTGGTGAGTATAGTAGTAATATCACTCCTTCTGAGGTGTAACGTTTCCCATACTGTGAGTCATACTGTGACTGACGCAATCAGTTGGTTGACTCAGTGTGTGTCACATGTCCCACCTACAAATATGAACAATAAATAAATATTTCTCTTCAGGATTATTCTCCCATTGATTATCCAATAAATTCGTTAACATTTAACAACGGATGACAACGGAGCACAAGTATGTCTTCAAGACGTCTTAATACTGTTTTCATGAATAAATGAGACATCTCAAAGACATCTTGACAAAACGTCTTGAATGCCTGTAAATGTCCCCTTCCAAAGATGTCTTTATTTGTTACTTTGAAAGCAAATCAGAGATGTATTGAAGATAACTCATTTTTTAGTATATTTTAATCAAAGACAAATTGGGTTTTTGGTAAATCATGAGGAACAATATGGATTTAGACAGAATAGAAGCATGATGAAGTAAATGGATTGGAGTTTTCATTGACCTCAAGAAAGTATTTGACACAGTTTCTCATAACAAGCTTCTAAAAAAGTTCAACCACCTTGGAATCCGAGGTATAGTAATACATTGGTCAGAGATGTTTTGAAGATAACTCATTTTCCCTAAAATGGCCTACAAAGCAGGTGCTTTCTCAATGGACACAGGATTAAGGTGATTATGACAATCTTGAATGAATGAACCATGAAAGAGGTGCAATGCCTCTTATTTCCTACCCAAAAATCTGAAGTTCAAATTCTGTATTATTTTATTTTGGAAAATGCAACCATTCTTCTGTACCCATAGGAGGGTACAGAAACATTTGCGAAATGCCAGTTTCATAGCTCAGGTATTCATCTAGGTTTCGGCTTCATCTTCATTTCCATCATCTTCATCTTGGAAAGCAAAACTTGTCTTCCTAGCTTGCTCTCTGCAACATGGAAAGAGATGACTCTAATTTTGAATCCACTCCACAGGAATGAATAGATCAGATCACCTTCCTCACTTAAGAGAATGATTCCCATATGACTTCCACTCAAAGAAGAACAAGGTTTGTTCACCAAAACTTTAAAACTTACTTTATCCAATTTGCAGGTGCATTCCTTAGCCAAGTTTTGATGTCTCCCTGAACTTGTGTTCTGTTGCATCTTTGAAAGCTTGCATGACTGCTTCTGAAAAAACAACTTCACTTGGAAGTTATAGTTCACAATCCCTTGTTGAAAGAAAATGAAAAGCCATATTTCAGATGACAGAGGAAAGAAAACTCAAGAAAAAGTAAAAACATTGAATGCATGTCATACATGTCAGCCCAATCAAAGGTATAATTTTCACTCCTTTTAAGGAGTGCTAGTCATATCAAATTTATTAGGAGAGTTACAGGAGATAACATACCAACAACCACATGGCACATCTTCACTTTTTTTAATGCAATCTTTGTTCTGGCTCCTTCAAAACTTCAGTTTTGAAGGAGACCACTTGTGAAGCACCTTTGCATCAAGTGTCATGTCATTTCATGCAAATTCGAGCCACCCAAGCTAGCAAGGTCATTGACCTGAGATGAGACAGGGAACATATCATCACATGGTTATTGAACACATAGGGAACTGAGCTCAATATGTGTTTATTGCATGAAAAGTTACAATATGTGCTCTACAGTGCAGTGAACCATCACAATCACCAATACTGGAGTGATACCAACCCACACTGGAGAACGATGGACAACATATAGAACACATATTGTAATATTTTGTGCAATAAACCCATATTGAGCTCAGCTTATTTGTCCAGACTTTTGACTCACCTTGTATAATTTACTCATTATTTAAAACTTTTCCTTTCCAGGTCTTCAGTAATGCAATTGTGCACTATACATTTTCGTTTTTCAGACTAATGCAAGGAACTTTCAGATATTTCGGAAAGGAAACAAAATTCAAGAGACCACCTGGTAATAACCTGGAGTATCCAAAGGGATCTAAACAGGCAATTGAAGCTCATGGCAAGGTGGTATCATCTTCTTCACACTCAGTTGTACATCAGCTAGTGTTGTCCCTTGAACAGCAACTTTTTTATTGATATCTTGGACAACATATAGGAGTTTCTTCAGGAGGCCTAGGAGTGATAAAGAAAAGCAAAATCCAAAGATAGAAAATGTCAGAACTTCCATATCAATCACATAAGTTGTTCTCATATGGGGAGCCAAGTCAGGATAAAAATGTCTTATTCGTTTTACCAGTTAATGAGGGCATATGGATGGGATGTCTTACCATTATATATTGTGGTTAAGGCACCTTAAACTCTCTAGATAAATAGAAAAGCTTAATTGGCACAAGTCTCTTTATACCCTTCCAGGTTCATTCTAGCAATGCAGCAAAAACACTTCATCCAAAAAATTGTAATATAGATGGCATTAGTATACACACTCAGCACCATAATCTCTGCTATACCCTCACTAATGCCATCTCTCCCTTAAAAATTGTGATTGAAGTACACATGAAACCAAATATATTCTAAATCATTCATGGAAACAACTGTAACAATAAAAAAATGTCTCAATACCTCACCTGGAATATCTTGAGATTGCTCGTTTGGTTCCATAGGAGATGAGGAGGATGGCTGGGAGATATTTTGTTGCCTTGATCTTTCTGCATCACCACCATTAGCAGCTGAAGCTCCAGGTGCAGAATAAGGCATCATGAAGGAGATACATACCCTGAAGACACAAAGGTGAGAAAAGTAATATATTGGTGATAAAACTAAACTTCTGACAAAACAGCTCATTTGAGAGCATCTAGCAAGAAAGTGTTGCATTCACCTGAAGAAACTTGCTTGGATGCATATTCTCCACTCCATGGACTTCTTGATAAACCAGCTGCCTTCTCCCCTAGTATGAATAATGATAATGAAAACCCTCAATTCCTTATTCAGAGTTGTCACACCCAATCAGGCGTGCTTTGGAGTGGATAAAATACAAATTATTTCATGCAAGATCACTTGCCATACTTGCTGTACTGGTGGTTTTTCACTGCCACAGTAGACAGAAATAGGGAAAGGGCGAGATTGTGAAAAATCAGGAAGCCTCCCTAGGATTGGCCAGAACTCCTTTTGAGAGCTCTTGAATAAAGGTAGACCATCAATGTTTACTTGAAGGACAAGAGTCTGAGTATCTGGAAGGTAACAGCTGAGGTTTTGTTGAATCCAAGGAAGGATCCCAATATGACAAAGTTTCCCCTCACCTAACTGGTGGATATTTGCCTTGCAAGGAGTCTTCAACAAAGTTCGTGGACATGCAGGGAGAAGCTTATCATGCATGTGACTCCTCAAAACTGAAAGATCATGTAAAGCTGCATGATTGATGCAGTGTTGCATGGCCCATACAGCCAATTATTGTGGGAGTGTCAGGATAACCTCCCTCAGTTTAGCCTCTTGATTTGTAAAAGGCCTCAAGATTGCTAAACTCACAGGGGATGAGGAACCTATCATTATGCCATCACCATCAGATGGCTCAAGCTGCTGGACATGAGATATTCCAAGAGAATCAGTATTGCTATAGTAATGCTCATTGTCAATATCAAGTTCAGCTACTCTGAGCTCATTAGAACACAGCTGTAAGGGCTGGAGAATGTTATTGAAATTTTCTTGGATACAGTTGTTTGGCATACCATCTTGAACAACTGAACCAAATTCAGCTTTAACAGCACCACATAATAGGCATCTAATATGTTGCCTGCTGTATGGCCTTGAACTAGAGACTCTTGAACATGGATACTCCAATTTTAAAACACCTGAAATATAAGGCTTTTTGTTGGAATGCATACACAGGAATAAGATATGCATGATTTTAAGATATTTTCATGAGAATTCCCATCATAAGTAACCTAATATTTGGAGAGGTCTATGCTTATAATTTCTCCCATGTAAAACTACCAATCACTGAAAAATACTGAAGAGTTAAAATTTTGGTACTGGAACTAAGGGTGCTTATTTTTATTTAAAAGTAAAGTACTTCCTCTGAAAGAAATATTTGCCAGAGGTGCAAGAATCAGGGAATTAGCTGGTTGTATCCACTGCATCCAAAGCATACACCAAACTGAATGAAACTATCATACTATTTTCTCAGAATATGGACTAGCAATGCAAGTTTACCTGAAATTACCAATATCTACCACCTACAACCATTTGCTTTGTGAAAAGGCACAGGAGCCAGCAAGACATGGGGATTAATTAGGCTATCTGGGGCAACGGATACTTTAATGGAATAGGCCAAAAATAATCAAAGCTAATCACCACCATTGTGATTACCATAACGATCAGTGATTGTTTACTGGATATCGTGAGAATCCCCTAAATCACGGTTCCGTATTCTAAGGTTAAAACGAAGTACTGTACGGACCAGGAAGGTTTACTGGTCTGTTATAGGTATGTTCCCACTTTTAATGCTCTCATATTATCCTAGGCCAATTTGTAATGGCAATTGATCCTGAGCTCACCTCTACCAATCACCTTGACATGATCAGCTTCAGCTTCTGTGTCCTTTAGCATTGGAAAGAAAAGTGATCATCAAACTTAAACGGGTAATTCCAAAGAATGTCCATACTTACAGGTATGGCACTTGGCATGAAATGAGGATAGTTTGACTACATTCGGCAACTTTTTTATATACGCGAAGATAAAAGAATGGATAGCAATATAAATTCTTTTGACATATTTTCTTGGAGTGAAAAAAATATAACCACCAAGCTTATCACGTGTGATCTAAGGGTTAACGTGCGATATGTCTGACATTGGCTCAGTTTCACTACGAACTGTAATCAATGCCAAGACGTAAGCACATTTGATGCGTCGAGTGCCAATAAAGCTGTGACTGGACTGCTGAAGCAGGCTCCGAAGCTCCCTCACAGTGCATCCCTGGAACTGTAGAACGTTAAATTCGCTGAAGCAGACACCTAGGCCAAGAAAATGGCCAATGGCTAAACTACGGCTGAATAGGGAAAATTAGGTATAAAGGTTCACAGCAATGATAGCACATGAACACGCATCAAAGAACTTCGACAGGCAGATTGGCTTAGAAAATAGGCTTCGCGCTCCTACGCTTCCGGATCCTTTTAGCTTTCAGGGTTGCTAGATAACATTTCATTGCCGACTCTGTTAAAACGAGAATTGGGGAAGTATCAATGAACTCACGCTCCATAATACATTTGTTGTGCTTAACTCTTGCGCAAGAGAATTAAGAGGAAAGAAAATTGACATTGCATGTTCTATGCCTTTGGAAATTCCGAAATATTTGCAATTTTTTAATGAGAAGTCCCGTTCCCTATCCCTATCAGAACCTTGAGTCATTTATTTTGCCATAGGAGCGGGAATATGCATTCAAACTGATTGAATAACATTTTCTGCATCTCTTAAATGGTTTGGTGCAACGACTTAATTAATCGAGGTTTTTAATAACTGAATAATCGAATACATCTCCAAGACAACTTCAAGATGAGGACGTGAAGATCCTTTTCGCCTCCAAAGGATTAAGGGGTCAAGTTGCATGTGGTAAATAATCATGCATCACTTACATCAGCGAGTATTTTCCCACTTCTTTTTAAAATGAGACACATCTTCTCATAAGCGTCTTAAGTAAACTTGAAGATGTCTTCTTGACGTCTACTATTTATAATTAGAAAAGGAAAGAGCTCAAAATACTTCCGAGAATAGGTGCAAATATACTTATGCTGATGGAAACCAATGAGTTGATCCTGGAAAAGTTAGAAAAATATGGAAATTTGCATTATTACTTGCTGAAGACGTGAAGAGCAGATTAAGATGTTTTGAAGACTAACCTGTGCTATTGGGGATTCTATGCAGAAACAGCATGCACAATAGACCACCCACATTTAATTAACACTAGAACTATCAGGGCTGTCATTTTGACTGTTCACTGATTTTAAATTCACTTTACCCCTTTCATTTGGCAACTCTCAGTTGCCAAATAAGGACTGCTAAATAAGGCCTCTGCAGTTTTTACTTTTTCAATCTAATACCAACATTTTGAACATACCAAATAACATGTGGGAAAAAAAAAACAAAGAAAATGTTACAAAATCATAGTTTTATACTACTTTTAATGCAGTAGTCAAATTGACCACTCTGGTAGTTCTAGTGTTAATCCATTATGTTGCGAATGTTAAAGTATTTGGTTGCTTCAGCCTTCAGTTATGAACTTTGAAAGCCAACTGAGCCCCTGGATTGAAACTAAACGAAATATTTTTTAGAGCGCTTGAATAGGCCCAATGCATGAAATTTTTGGGCCTAAAGTTGAACTACTCCTTGGAATAAATCGGAAATTCAGAAGGAATGCAGTTACATTTCCTGACCTGCAAAATATAGGCAAGAATCGTAAAGGCTGCGCCAGATGAAGCGACAAGCGGCGGAAGGAAGTTTGGCACCCAACGGTAGTCTAACGTGCGTCAGGCACTAGTCTGACTCCCCCCACCCGAGGTCTCGTGGAAGAACCTGAAGACTTCCTATTTGCTACGAGCCGAAAGTTCACACGAGCAAAGGTAGATGGCACTGGGACTCTAATCAAAGTTTAAATGTGTACGCAAGCTTACTTATTTTTGGGTTATGAGCATTCTGGAATGGCCATGGACTTCGTCGTGCAAAAGAGGAAAATTTACAGAGACTTTCAATTTAAGTGATATGACTATGAGAACAACAAAAGAATTTGATATTTGCTGTTGCACTTAGCAGTGTTATTGTTTATCCACAGGTTGA
Organism: Darwinula stevensoni; assembly: GCA_905338385.1. NCBI lineage: Eukaryota > Metazoa > Arthropoda > Ostracoda > Podocopida > Darwinulidae > Darwinula > Darwinula stevensoni. The sequence goes on along the minus strand of CAJPEV010001325.1, from coordinate 4,194 downwards.
TATGACCTGTATAGTTTGCCAACTGTAATCACTTTTCCAATATGAGGGATACAAGTACTGTACTTTATTAGCTTTTTACCGTTCGCGTAGCTTCGTGTGCATTTATAAGTTCATTGTTTGGAGTCAGGATACACTCCCACACAGCACAGGTATATCCCAGAGATATTCCCATGGGACAAGTGCGATGTCCCAGAGACAAGGAGTAGGGACATATTAGGGATATCAAAATGTCTGGGCCCGATGATGTCCTTTTCTTGAAGAACTAGCACATTCCAAAGATATCCCCTTGGGACAAGGGAGAAATCCCAGGTAGTACAAGCAGGCGCCTTCCTATCTGCAACGGACTCATTTCCTACCGTACAGGAGAACCCATTACTTTGGAATATGTCTTTAATTGATCTAGGAATTCCTAAGCATTAAGTTCTTGTCCGATTGAAGACTGACAGTTTTAGGGGAAGAAAGTCCTGTTTCTAAAAGGGACGAAGTTTAACAACTTCACACAAGGGGTCCTGGACGAGATGATTGGGCCTTCCGTCTATTGAAAAGTATGGGCTCAGGCCTCCAACCAAGATAGTTGTTTACGGACACGCCAATCACTCATCATTAAATAGAATATAGCGGAATAAATTAAAATTCAGACTGCATAAAAAAGGAAAAAGGATCACCGTCAAAAGGACTACATGCCATGCTATCAGGAATGAATAGGAGTCCTGTTTAGTTCATCTACTTAAACTATTTTTTTTCTAGCCCCCAACGACTAGTCCCGAGTGCTTAGACATCTACCGTCGAAGGTTTGCACCTGACTGAAGGCGACAAAATGCATTGAAGATGCCTAAGACATCCCTAAGATGTCCATAAGACATCCTCCTCATGATATCGAAAAGCGTTCGACTGAAGATGTCTTCAAGATATCCCCTCCAGGATATCCAGAAGCATTCCACTAAGGATGTCTTAAAGATATCCCGAAAGGGATATCATTAAGATATCGACTGAAGATGTCTAAAAGACGTCTCTTAGATATCCTGAAGACATCCCTTACGAGATGTCCGAAACCGTCCGAGAGATGTCTTCAGGATATCCCATAAATACCAGGGGACAAGTCGTCCAGTTACACCTTCCTTTCATTTCCTCTCTCTTCTCCCACTCGCTCGCTCCTCTCTCCTTCCTTTTTCTGTTGCTCTTTCTAAGCATAAAAAAAAAATTCAGACCCTCTCACTCTCACTTTAGCGGCCAATCCAATACCTCACTCCTCAAACTCCTCTCGCATGACTCCGATGTCTCAAATAACACCCTGCTTCAGCTCTTCTCACCAGGGCGCCTGATAAGGCCCTTCCGGCCAGCTGGCACCTGGAGACACCTATTCTTCCTATGGGGCATCTATCCTTTAAAAAGCTTCCGACAGGATGTAAATTCAGTAAATTCAGCATGAAATAAATTTCTCAAATAACACCCTGCCTCAGCTCTTCTCACCAGGGCGCCTGATTAGGCCCTTCCGGCCAGCTGGCACCTGGAGACACCTATTCTTCCTATGGGGCATCTATCCTTTAAACAACTTCCGACAGGATGTAAATCCAGTAAATTCAGCTTGAAATAAATTAAAACGTACCTAAAGGAAGAAAATCGTAAACTGCTAGGGCGTAAAATAAACTTATTCAGAAACAAGTGGACCTAAAACGTAATCAGCCCCAAAACTACTAACCAATTTAATGATAGGATCTTCTTGTTTTTGCTTCTCATTAAAGGCCGCTCTCTGTCAAAAAAGGAAAATAGAATTATCGGCTAAAAGTAATAACGGGAGAGATCCAGGCGTGGTGGCAAGCGTGCCTGCACACTCGTCCTCACGCCTGAGTCATGGGTCACCTTCCCATGGCGTTCACAACAGCTTCTCCAGGGTATTGCACTCTGCCAGCCCTGGTGTTGGGAGGATCTCACCATGGTGGGCGGGAGTCATGTGGCGGTCCACCACTGACAGCGGGGCCCACCAT
>CAJPEV010001324.1:42710-69422 GCA_905338385.1 Darwinula stevensoni | reverse complement strand
GCTGCAGATGCTGTCATGGACCACCCGAAACGGTTCACCACCTTCTCGGTGCCTGCCCCGAAACAAGCGCCGAGGGAGTACTTGTATAGGCACGACCAGGTGTGCAAATATGTCAGGGATCGTCAGGCTGCCCTGGCGATGAGGCGTTCATCTTTAACCGTCTTTTGTGCCGAGGAAGGACTCGATAATGATGTTAACGTCGTTTATGAAATGGGGCGTTCGTGAATCTATTTTGAGTCAGATTGGGATTGATTTTATCAATATAATAAAATCTACTATGGTCCGTGGTGGTGGTGGGCAGTGGTGGGCAGTGGCATGCGCGCGCACATGACAAACGCGTGCGCACAGCGCGATAGCGTGTGCTGTCCCATAGCCATAGTAACAGGTACACGCAGCATAGCCACAGGTCATTAACGTTCGGAAACGTGCACGGCGGGTTGCGATGTGAGTTGCGTGAGGCCGCCAATACCACATTGTCCTACAAAGCGACGATTTACGGTAACGCCTCGATCTTTGGGTTACTCATCGTCTTCGCTCGGCGTCGGTTCCCCGTCCTTTGCCATCACGATTAACGAAGCGCAGGGGCAGACCTCCCAGCAATTAGGGGAGTTTTTCTGGCTCCCTGTTTTCTCTCGTGGTCAGTCAGTGGCGGATCCAGGAGGCGGGGGGGAGGGGGAGGGGAGGGATGGTGACCGCCCCCTCCCCATATGGCCATATTCACATTCATTGCCTTTAGATTCTTCCGTGCTTTTGCATTAATATTATTAATATCCGTGGAATTTTCTGCCTCCTCCGCTCGCGAATTTCAATTCGTAATCTCAACAAAGGTCGGGGTGAAACGACTGCATCTGAGGGAAACTCACGTTTCTTCCCCGACAGATTACCTATTAAAGCCGGGTTGCCAACACTTCCACAAGACCGGGTGCGTCGGCCCGTCCGAAGTCATGGAGTTCGTCATCGACCCCGACGTCAAAATCTGCTTCTGCGACGCGGACCTGTGTCTTTGTCGTCTTTGTCGGTCCGGGTCATCCCCCTACTCAAGTAGCGCAAAAGTAGTGGACTATAAGCGGCCCAGGCACTACATTGGCTGATTTTTGCCGGGGGCGGGAACGTACCGCAAGTTGGACATGAAGTTGCTGGCCAGCTACCAATTGTAGGTAGGTGGGCACCAGCTCAGAGAGAACTGGTGCCCCTCAACCAGTTCAGAGTGGAGAATGTAGCTGGCACTCCCGTAGATGCAGTACCAAGAGTCCCTACTAGATGGTAACCCCGTTCCCTGCACCCTGCAACTGCAATGAAGTTCCTGCCTTCCTGATTTTGCAAACGTGTTTCTTCCTGGTTTTTCCTTTTTTAAATATGCAATTTATAAACAGGTACTAGGAAATAGTGGAATTATGATGTTTTTATAGTAATATAAGACTCGGTTAAATGTTGAAGTTAAATATGGGAATTCAGAAGAATACAGGACTAGGGGAGGGCTGTGAGCCTGAGTAATCTAAATGGCAAAATTCGTGCATCCATGCCTTCCCAAGGAACACCCGCTATTCTAGCAACGTTTAATAAATGATATTGAATTTTTTTCAGCATTTCGTACCATATAGTTTATTGCTCTACCCAGGCGTTCCCATCAACAGGACGAAGCCTGTACTGGTATCACCCAATCCAACGCATAAAACAGTATCTGTATCATGCATAGGCAGGAGACGTAGGATATTTTTGGGGGTGATCTTTCCATTTAATGTGCTAAATATGGCACATCACAAGAAATGGTTTACGCACAATGATTATTGGTGTGTCCGCGAATTCAGTTCTTTTCCTCATTTTGTTCTCAGGATGAGGAAATAAAGAATCGATACCACAGACTTTCTACCATTGTTTTTAATGTCCAGTAGGATTTAGTCAACGTGATCTTGGAAAGGGTCCTTTTTTGGAATACGAACTTTTTTTTTATCTTGGCCCCATGAATCTGTCTCAAATATGAGGATAACAAGTGATGAAGTGTCCGTGTTCATTGATTCCTATAATGTGATGATGCGAAACATATGACAACGTACTAAACATTCCTGTGCGGGACGAGAACAGGGAAACCTAAAACGTCTAAGTCCATGTTGTATCAGAATGTTGTCTCAACGTTGTCAATGTCAAGAGAGTCAACATTCTCTCGATGTTGATAGCAAATGGTGCAATAACATTCGTAGAAGTGTCGCAGCAACATTAAAAGTGAAAATGTTGAAGCGATGTTTCATCAATACTGTACATCAACTTGCAACATAGAGCTAAATAGGCAACATTTTGGAAACTTTTCATCAACATACTGTGTTACTTGGGCTAGTATTCGCTCACTTCAGCTCACCCCCCCCCCCCCCCCCCCCCCCCCCCTCCCCCCTTTGAGGTCTTTATTGGATGCGGAAGAGAGGTAGTAGGTCAGTAGGTCTTGACAATTTTTTCTTCTTTTGTGTACAATGTTTCATTTATGCTTAATTTCAAAGTCAAATTTTCAAGTTCGTGACACTAAATTGTTAGGCTGCAAAACTTGGAAGAACTTTGGTTGTAGAGATTCAACAGAAAAATTTTAACCGTGACAAGTTTGTGAGACTTGCATAGGTTAATTGTAATCCCTACTTCACTCTTTTTCCCCCAAGATTCACAAAGGTAACATTTATGGATGATTTGGATATACATAGAGGCATTAGGACTCTTCCCAGCTTGTGGTACACTGTAAACGAGCTAACTGATAATGTGCTGGCCCTTAAGCGGCCCGGAATGTGGCGGGCCAATGCAAGCATGTGGGACATATGCGACAGGATTCTAGGCTACATTCGTCGGTCGGTTGAAAGTAGGGCATCTCGCGTTATTCTTCCGTTTAGGACCAAGTGGAGACAATTCAGTCATTTGCCCACCCGTGGGGGGGGGGGGGGCAAATGGGGCAATCTGCCCTGGGCCTCTCGTATCAAGGGACTCCAAGGAGAGCCTCCAAAGGGCCTCAAGGGGCCTCCGGTTTAGTTTTGCCCCAGGCCCCTGGAAACCCCTGGGAGGCCCTCATGTGCATAAAAGAAATATTCACATTCAACTTTGACAGTCCTGGTGAACCAACTGGGAGAACAGCATCTCAACGTCCTGCTTCAACGAATTGAATGAATCAATGTCCCTATGCACACGAATCACCCACAAAATTTTCTTCAAGTCTGTTCAATTCTGGCTCATTTCGATTCTTCTGGGGGTTGGTGAAATTCCCTATCATGCTTCAGAGTGCACGAGGAAACGACCGAAGAAGAATGAGGAGCGATGCCTGCTCTCTTCTGGAAAGAGGAATCGAATTCAACGTTCCAAGTTTTCTCTCTAAGGCCTTGAGACATGCAATCTGAAAGAAGCGGAACTTGCCGTGTCAGGAAAGCGGCCGATGTCAAGCAGGAAAACAGGAATGGTCACGTGACTTGCGAGCATTTATACGGTAACAATATGGTACATGGCTTTTTTGTTGTAAAGGCATCAACATACAAAAATAAGAAAAGGACGAATACGTACCATTGCTAGACGTGGAAAATGCATCATTTAAAATTATTTGACGACGAAAGAAAAAGTTGATGCGGTAAGGGATATACACGAAATCGGATATTAATACAAAAAGGCCCATTCAGAGGCCACGTTATACTTCTTAGTGGGCTTCGCGAAAGCGATCGAGACCACTTTCAGCACCGTCCGTCTGTCGGTGTCCGTCGGTAATTACCTCGTTACCTAATGCTGCTGTTCAGGGCGAAACGGCATTTGCACTCATGATGCAGATGTTTGCATGTTTATTCGGCAGATATGTCAACAATGACTTCAACTCTTCTAAACTTCGGAAGATGAAAATCAATTTCGCATTTTTTGGAAAGAAAAAAAAAATTCGCATTGACTTCATATCACAATCATTATAAAATGCTTCTTGGGTGGTAAGCTCGTAATCTCCTGACCTAATGGGTAGTATCAACGTTGTTTCAATGTTATTTGCTACTAGGAATTTGGCACAAAATTTGGGTCTTAATAGGCCCAGAGGACTCCCCGACTCTCCCAATCAGCTTCCGGCTTTACATGCATATTATAAATACCTAGTGTAAATTGGCATAAACCCTTTTCTGTCGGCTGTTTCTCATCTGTGTAAAAATAAGATGAATTTTTATTCTTGTCGCAGAGAGCTGATCCCGAAATGCCGACAGAGTGATAGTGATGCATGATAGTCATGTGCGCAGTAACTGAGCATGACCCCTGCTTTCAGCATTGCTTGTTTTCCAGGATTCTCGTGGGAAATGGAGACGGAAGCTAAGCAACTACGAGGCACTTTTATGATGGAAAACCTCTTGAAGAATTTTTCAGAGAAGCTTGACCATTCGTGAATTTCATTCAATTTTGTGGGGCTTCTTCCGTCCATAATAGGTAGCCCATTGAATTCAGAATTTTTTTTTAACATCGAAATATCAAGGCCTACATCTGCTCAAATAGGTATCATTTTTGACCTATCTGTTGTTTAAGGTGTAGATGGCCTTTAAACTGCCTGCCTCTTTCATTAGAAGCATATTTGACATGCATCACACCCACGGTCATCCCGGGATTATTTGAAATTTTTGAAACATTGTTAACGCTTTATTTATTTGTCTCTCATGGTCCTAAAGCGCCAAGAGACTGCCTTGTCCGATCCAAGAGAGAGCACAATAAAGGAGCATCAGGGAAATAAACTAATTAACTTTTGTTACTAATTAATCAATTAACACATTATATTTTTGTGCAAGGTTTCAGACCATGACGATCAATATGAAACCACTTTCCCCTCCACACGATTTCTCCTTCAAGGTTAGGTGATTCGGTAAACTGCGTAATATATATGTAATTTATTATATATACCATATCTGCTCAAATAGGCATCATTCTTGGCCATATCTGTTGCTTGAGGCACAGATAGCCTTAAAACAGCCCCTCCTCCTTGTTGTTAACAAGCATCATGGCCCTAGTTATTCCGGGAATTTTTTTTTTAACTTACGGTGCCAACTGGCCCTATAAGGGTGAATAGAAATCTGGTTCAGGACGTGTAACGTTAGGCCAAACGCAGGCCTATTCATACGTTCGCGAACCATTTCAGAGAGGACGTGTAACGTTTGACCGATTGGAGTCTTGTTTCGCGTTTCACGAATCACTTCAGTGGGACGTGGAACGTTAGGCCTGTCTGGAGTTCCTCGAACCATCTCGAATGGGTCTGAGGAGAGAATGCCTTGAAGAAGCATGGGATCCGTGGTACGCGCCATCCTGTTAATTCAGGGATGTCCGGATAGGTTACCTACATATCTCACCACATCGATCGATAACTGCTAACAACCGCTTCATTCTCAGCTCAACTCATGAACTCGGCACAAAAATGTCTTATAAATAAAAAAAAAACAGAAGATCTAGACGCCAAAACGAAGGGTAAAACAGTCTTGAATCTGATATAATTTCGGCACGGTATCCGGCAACACAGGGGGACGGTATCGGAGCAAGCACTCTAGCCTTATAGAACGACAGCTAATTTCATTATTTTAATAGCGAAATGAAGAATCGCAAGCAACAAAAAAGCCACTTTTCGTCATCTGCTAGTCAACATCTTTCCTCGAAAAAGCACCCAGGAGTGGCTACCCAGAGGGGGAGAGAAAAAAAAAAGGAATTAAATTTACATCCTCCAAAAACGAGATTCAGTGTTCTCCACAACCCCGGGGAGATGGAGCTTCAAATTTCCTGGAGCGATTCTGTCGTGAGAGAGGAAGAAGTATGCTAAATTTCGTTCCTGTTGATTCACTCGGAGAGGAATACGAGGATGTATAATTTTCCTGCGAGGAGAAAGGTATTGATTCGTATCGAAGACGTACGCAGATGCCTTCCAGTTTGTTCGGCAGTTAGGCCAGCAGCGACTTCAACCGTTCTAAGTTTCTCTCATAGGATCGTGGACCGTTTCGGACTTTTGGAGATGAGGGCCTACCGGAGACATCTTCCGTCGAAGCCCTGCACCTGACCGAAGACGACAAAGAGCACTGAAGCTGTCTTAAAGACATGCCGTACGAGAAATCCAGAAGGATTTGACTGAAGATGCCTGAAATACATCTCCAAGATGTCCCGAAGACATCCCTTACGAGATGTACCCCCCCCCCCCCTAGGAGCCCCCATCAAGTACAGGCAGGACACCTTGTGGATGGAAGGTAAAGTATTAATAAACCATCCAGCAACCATGTGGAGCATCGGGCTTGACATCTAGAGGATCGTCTGGAAAGCTTGTGTTTTCTCCGTTCTCCACAGTACCAATTTAACGCGAAAACAGTGTAGCGGGAGCGTTGAGGGCGCGGCAGAGCAGCTTTGCAATTGGAAGACCCGCCGAACATCGTCGGTATACACTCCCGTCTTGTCGGGCAGAAAGGTGGACCGGCGTGGTGGGAAGTTGACCCAACGAGGTTGGGTGGGCTAGTCCCCCCCCCCCCTCCCCATCTGTTGGCAGTTGATCGAATGACGCGGTATCGATGTGGTATGAAGAAAGTAGGCGTCCCTATAGACGTGTGTTCAACGATTGATTCGCTTCAATTGTGGAGCAGTTGGTTCCCTCAAATTCTGCCGATCTGTTTTCCTGCGATTTACTTTGTTGGCCTAGTCCTACTTTTCTTTCTTAGATCTTGTCGGGCTTATGAAAGGAATTGTAGCGAGGGCCTGGGACCTTGCCAAAAGTCAGTTTGTTCTTCCTGGCAGACCAGAAAAAATAAAACCGAATATTTTCAGGGTTTTTAAGAAGTAGGTTTTAGCCTAAAAATAATTTTTTTTTTAAATGAGATCATCGTAGCCAACTGTTGTCAGGGCTTCTCATAGGCCGAAGCTTGAACCTTGCATTAGTGCGTTTTGTTTTCTCTGCAGACAATGATAATATTGGCCTAGGCCTAACTTGCTTTAGACTGGCCCATTATGAATGTGTGCTGCTGCAAATTTTGTTTGCTTAGGTGATTCACTTCACTGCAGGGATATTCCCAAAAGCCCAGTGTCTCGTTGCTTGAAGCTTGCCCTCAGATCCTCAAGTTTGGCAGGTTTTTGAAATTCATTTGAAATGATGAAATTTCAGCTAATTCATGATTTCAGGTCAAATTCCTTCCATCCCCTTTGCTCAGTAAAAACAAGTAGTAAACTAATATTACATTCATGGGTAGTGATCAGCATCTTTGAAAAGTGGAGTCAATAGATTGACAGTGGCCTATACTTGCATTCATTTCATGCCAAGTGACCAAGGAGCATGCGGAATCATTGAAGATAATTTGCAAAATTCATGGGAATGAAAAGCCACCCTAATTCTTCTGAGCCATCATGTAAATTCTAGTCACCTTTTCCTAAAGCGACCCCAGAACTTTCTCAGAGATATATTTCAAACCGTTTTGGTAATGAAAATTGTATGATATTTATTCATTTTGAAAATACAATTTCTTCTTCAATTGTGCACAATGTTTCACTTATGCTTAATTTCAAAAGTCAAATTTTCAAGTTCGTGACACTAAATTGTTAGGCTGCAAAACTTGGGAGAACTAGAGAGATTCAATAGAAAAATTCAATAGAACTTGTAGAGATTCAATAGAAAAATTTTAACCGTGACATGTTTCTGAGACTTGCACTGGTTAATAGTCATCCCAACCTCAGTCTTTTTCCCCAAGATTCACAAAGGTAACATCTTGCGGTAAACTGGAACATTTTATGAAAGTTTGGAAATGAAAAATTAAGTATGCTTTTAGACTTGTACACAATCATTGTGTATTCTCATTTTTCAAGGTGGATGAATTCGATATTGGAACTATGTTCCTACAGATAATTTATTTCATGAAAGGGTTTGAAATTTTGTAAAAAATTGGAATTTGGAAATACTTTTATGGACTAAATTTTAGAGGATTAGATGTTGGAATTATTGAATGACATTTGTACATCATCATGAAGAATACGTAGAAAGGGGCACAGAACTGGACTAGGCCTGTTGATCAATGGGCCCCTGACGGCAAGTGTGACATAAATCGTGTCATGCCGCCAGTTTCGTCTTTGATGGACCGTCAACTATCCTCCCGAATCATAGCGAACGATATGCAACGAAATGCATCAGCGATGTGCTACCCAGGGCCATTCACATGAAGGGCCTTCAGCGGGCCTTCGAGTAGCTACACAGCTACTACAATTGTGCTATAAAAGGGTGCCATGCCGCTCGTGTCGTAGTCGGCGGGCCATCGCCTACATCTCCCAGATGTAGCGCGAGGCCCGCCAGAGTTTTGCTACATGGGAAGTCGTCCAGTTTATGATATCCCTGTGTTGTGTGGGTCTAGGTGGTACTTACAACCGAGGAACATATGCAGGAACGATACGTTGGGTAAGGTCAGTGAAGACGGCACGAATGCTCGGAACTTAGATCGGGTACTTGCGGAGTCGGATGAATGGGGATGTACCAATTTTCTTCTTCTGATAAGATTCGATACTTCCATTTCGAGGCTATTCTCAGGCATACCTGCCATGGAAGCAACCCGGACGTCCAAAGGATGTCAAAAGAACTTCGCCGTGGCTCATGGAAGAGGGGGGAATAGGAAGCGAGGGAGGTAGCAGTGTCGACCATTTAGTCTCGGTTTCACCCTTCAGAACAGAAAGACGAAGGGACTACTTAGTAATATCAGATCCTGGGGGAAAATGAAAATGAGGACAGAAGGAAATCGGAAAGGGGAATACTTCGTTCGTGAATGTGATTTCTGTCGAACGCACGAACGATATATTGAAAGTAATGTTCCTAAAAATTGTTGCATAAGGCATATGAAGAGGCCACGGGAAGAACGATCAAAGTCACATTTTTTTATTTAGCTAGTGCTTGAGCTAGTGCTGACACCTATATGTTTGTTGTACAAACTTTCATTTCTGATATTTCTAAAATTTACAAAATGATCAATGATACTATAATATATAACTTTCGTATCGTGAGTCAATTAGTCACCATATGGTCTAACAGCTTTATTTTTGTTTTCCTCAAAACTAATTGTGGCTTTGATTGTTATTACCGTGGGCTCTTCATTTGTGTGTAAACATCGAGTATTGACTTTGCAGGTGTTTTTCATAATTTGACTTCGATGTCCCGTCAGAGGCATTTGCGGGTTGGCAACGAGGACCTGCACCGTACCGATCCATTTCTTCGCTTCCGCCTTGATGGGTGACAACGTGGACTCGATGGGTTTCCAGCAGGGACTGCAGCAGGGAAGAAAATTAACGTATTGGGTTGAGTCGAGAGGAATGATCCGTGCGTTCGAGCATTGTCCATCATGAAACTGAACTTGCGGTTCTGAAAAATGTCTCATAAAAATGTATGTCTCAGTGGAGCGTATCCCATATGCATGATTTTTCCTGATGTCTGTATCTCAGCAGGTCTTTTATGTACGTTTCAGCTTTCTGCGTCTCTCCGTTCCCATGGAATAAAAATATTTCTAGAAGTATTTGTCTCTCGAAAAAATGTTTGCCTTGGGGAAACCGGGAAAAAATTATCCTGAAATTAGTGCCACAAGAACCACAGGATCACCTAATAGTATATTGCCAGTTTCATTGAATTGAAAATGTGTTTGGAAAACTTGTCCCGCAGAAAAACTGTCCCCTGGGAGGATGTAACTCCAAAGCAAGCTTTTTCCCGAACTCAGCAACCCAGTGGCATCTTATGGCTCAGGTTTCAAGCTCCTACTTTATCTGGTTAAAATAAGCGTCAGCCACTCGGTCCCGATTGTTTATATAAGATGCAGTGGTGAAAAGTAAGACGAATTTTTTATTTTTGTAATTGGTGCTCAGAGCGATGAGAGATTTCATCGAAAAAGCATAGTGATGGGCGGATCTTCGGAAGTGCCGTTTCCCAAAATCAGTCTCGATGAATCGGGATTTCCGAATGTGATGGGAATGCGGAAAGGGGATTTGAATTCCGGAATGCAATCCTCAATTTTAAATTTCCGAATATCTGGATTTCCTTGCCTCTTCTCAAGCGAATTCTCAACAGAAGCAGGAGGATTAAGAAAAGTGGGACATTAGTAATATTGGAAGATCAATAATAGTGGCCGTAATCCGCTTAAATATGAGAATATTTTGTGGGTTTCTCCCACTTTTAAAAGAAATCCGTTAATTGTGATTTATGGATTTCACCATGAATCATATCCGATCGCTTTAATTTAAGCAATATCGTTGTCATGGAACATAAAAGATGCGTCCCTGCATTTTTTCAGTGATCATGTAAATCCGAAAAAAAATATTTTGGTGGATTTCGTCTTCCATACTTGAAAGCAGAGGGACGACTCGGACCGATCGGAAAGACGATCGGATTCCTATCGCTCAAATCGAAAACAACTGAGTGATACGTCATCGAACATGCCATTTTCCGCTTCCGCAGTGGCCAACCCCATCGCGAGCGTCGCGAACGGCTGCCTTCGCAACGGAAACCAGTCCATTCGGAGTCTCCGTGTCAAGTCTTTCGACTTGCACCTGACTCATCTGTGTAGCAAATTCGGAAGCGACATCGAGGCATGCAAAACAGTCGGCATTAGACGGTGGGTCGATCGCTTCGGAGATTCTTTGGTCAGGAATCGGTCGTCTCCGAGGAAACCCACCGAGGAAAGCCATTCGCGTCGGTTGCGTTCCGCTGCTTTCATGGAAGACGAGAACGATCGAAAACATTTCATGCAATTCAAGCGGATGGACGAACGTAATTGACGCTAATTTGAAACCACTTCATCAGGAACCACTCTCTTCAGCGGAACCATTCACTCTTTACATTTTATTTTTCTAATTTTACTTTTATAGTGGTATCGCACTTAGAGAAGAAATGCAGCGCTTTGAGTCAGGCTCCACCTCCGATTCCAACGAAATTCCAAAGGTTCATACCTCTAGACTGAATTTACTTGCTTCTTTTCAAAGCCACTTAAAGTATTTCATCAGCTTCCAATTCTTTTTCTCTCTCAGTAACAGTTTTTCTTTTCAAAATTGTTTTTACGTAACCTTAGTTTGCAATTAAACTCCACGAAACATATATCACATCCATTTGGTCATTGAAAGAGCTTTGTGATGACACTAATTAATCGTTAATTAGTCTTTATTTTAATTAGCACCAAAATTAGAGGTATTTGTACGACCAGTGGACTGGAAATAGATCAGTATTCTTTAAATACACTATTTGAATATCTACCACTCGACCTATAGAGCTGAAATTCGATGTGGTCGAGTTCATCGATAGACCTTGCAAGCAAACGAAGTTTCATCTGAATCAGAGGAAGCCAGGTCACCTTTTTTCGCGTCGCTTCGATTTGGAGGGGGGTAGCTTTTCCTGCTGCCATGAATCTCTGGAAGGGAGAAAAGAAAGAAACGAGCTGCTTTCGGAGGGACGTTTATTGAGGGCTCAGAAGAGACGAAACGGCCGAGAGGAAAAAGAGGACGATCGCAGTGCCGCAACCTGCAGCCGCATTGCACAGGTTAGTGCCGCAGAAGCAGATGTCGTCATCGGCTTCGACGATGAGCTCAGGGACCTCGCCCGGGCCGACGCACCCTTCCCGGTAGAAGTGGTGGCAACCTGCCTTCCGGAGGTTATCTGTCGGGGAAGAAACGTGAGTTTCCATCAGATGCACCTCAGTCACCCATATCTCTGTGCAGAATTCCAGGAATATTAAAATATCTCCCAACCCGACTCATGGACTGCTCATTGCATTAACGACGGTAACGATATCGTTAAGTCCTGCCTCGGCACAAAAGACGGCAAGAGATCGTCTCATCTCATCTCGTCATCTCGTCGCCACATCATTCTGATGAGCGGCAAATTTGAAATGCGAACTGAAACGTCCCTTCCCATCGTCTTCGATCGAACGGATTGGAAAAGAAAACGATTGGAAATGTGGGACCGGATAAATATTTCCAAGACTCGATCACGAGTTATCCGGCCCCATTGGCCCCGTCGGACCCAGAGTGCTCAAAATGTATGCCGAATGTAAACCAAATGCAAACCGCGGGCCCAGGACCGACCCGAGTTGGACTCCGCTCGCGACTCCCACGAAAGCCGACGTTTCCCCAATCGACAATTACTCTTGGTTTTAACCTGTTGCTCACTTCGTTACTGTTACCCTGTTACTCACCCTCTTGCTCATCTTGTTGCTAACCCTGTTGCTCACCCTGTTGCTTACCATATTACTCACCCGACCTCGAATCCCGTGGGCTTCCAACTCGGTCTGCAACTTCTTGTGAGGGACGGTATCGAAAGCTTTCGCGAATTCGAAATGAACGAACTATTATTTTTGTCCGTGTCGTTTGTCACCCAATCGTGAATTCGAGCAGATCGGTAAGGCGATTTTGCTGTCGTCTAAATGAAAGAACGAGTTTTCCCTGGGATCCGTGATCTTACCGGGGATACTCGTGAGATTCCTGTAACCTCTGCGATTCATTCTTGAAGAACGCTCACGACGTTGCTAATTTCTCCGAAATCTTTCCCGGGGACGGTCCTCGAGCGCGCGGAATTCGCGACGAAAGAAGAGAGACTTCGGGGAGCAGCACTCACTTTCCTCGCGCCAGACGGCATAGCAGAGAGCCGTCCGGTTCGCCTGCGGACTCTCGTCGCAGATTTTGTACCTCCACTCGTTCTCATCATTTTCGCATTCGACCTTGTCTTTGCATTCGTAGCAGGTTATGGCGGTGCAGCACCCTGCGCGGAAGGGAAACGTCAGCGACGATTTCGGCATCCCTCGATATCGACGGCATCCCTCGATATCGACGGCATCGCCGCGGACTCACCTGCCAGCGCGAGCAGACCGAGAAGAACGGGAACGTTCATCGTGGGAGAACTGCAAGAAGAACTTCAGAGGACCAAACGATCGAATTCAGCCTGGAAAAAGTTTCGATTCGAGTCACGAGCTTCAAAACCTCTCACCAGATAACCGCGAGGACAACGGACTCATTCGACCCAGCTGCCTCCCGGCCGAGTGGATGCCACCGGCTCGACCCCTCGCGTTTTAAACTTCCGCTGGCTCCTCTTATCTCGAGTGGACCACTGTCTGAGGCGCCAGCTAGTTACCGATCCCAGGAACGACCCTCGAAGAAAACCTCGTCCGACCTGAAAGGTAACGAGGTGCAAGAGCATCGAGGGGCCGAATTATATTCAGTTGAAAAAGTGATTCTCTTAATCTTAATCTAAAACTTAAGCTTTTTAAGCCTTGGCTTGAATCTGAGCAAAAATTCTGGGATGGTAAGAAAAGGTAAGTCGGCTGTCAGTAACGAATGCCGAGACTGAGGGAGTGAAAATCCGCGAAGGTCCGCGAAAGTCCGCAAAAATTACCGAAAATGTGAGTCAGAGCTGAATCGTCTGGACGTCGCTGTGGGTGTTTTCCCTCACGATTTTGTCCCCTTAGGTGGAATTTTTCTTGCGGACCCGGTGGAACGGCCGCGAGGGTTCCTCTTCTTCCCTCCTGCAGTTCGGGTTGAAAAAAAAAAGAGAAACAAATTGCAACAAATTTAGAAAATGCACGTCGACTAGCAAATTCACGCCTAGTACCATGCAGCTTTTTGCGCACGATGTCGAAGATTCAATTTTAGCGCCATGGAGGGTTCCCGAAAAGAAAAAAATCAATTAAATTACAAAACCCAATTGAATTCTCTTTCTTTTGGCACAAAAAAGCCATGTTCTGGTCCTAAAAAAATGCAGAAGTTATTGCTATTTTTAAATAGGGAGTGACTTTCCAAACACCCTGTGCAAATTGCGTTCCTGAAATACTTCACGATATTTACATCCTTAGTAGATACATCGTATGTAAAATATTATAAAAAGTATCCTGTGTGTAATAATGCCAGTCAAAAATTGACACATCATGCCAACTTTGCTACAAGCACATTTCAAGAGAGTTTTTCTATCTTCGAGACGCTCTATCTCGAGATAAATATTGTTTTGCATAACTTTAAGCGACTTTCTTGTATGTTTTTATTTTAATTTTAAATCTGACTTGGTTACGGTCCGATAAAATATCAAAAGCGAACGCAATACCGACATTTCAAAACATTTCAAATTCCTCATCGTTGAAGCAAGTTTGAAGTTCATCAGATTTGAAGAAAGCGGGAGACCACAGGACCTGTTCGGTTTTCTCTCGTTAGCTTCCAGAATCGAATGGGATTATGACTGGATTATGACCGGATTATGACCGGATGATCAACCGATCAACGTCTGGCTCATCTGGGGAATTTTCTAAGACGAATCTCCAAGGTTCAAGGTCGTTATTAGGTCACATTTCTGGAACACCTGCTCAGCAACCGAGTCCAACGATAAAGCGGTGAAATCAGAATTGCACTTGAGTCGCGATTCTTGAATTCCACTGGGAGAAGTTGGAGTGTTTTTACCTTGAAAAAAAAAAAACTGTCAAAACCTATCAATCCTTACCGGAGACGACTTTTTTATCATTGTTATCTGTTAGTATTTGTGCTAGAAAAATATCTCTTAAACTAGGGGAGATATTCTAGGAACTAATACGTCTCCCCCCTGCCAAAATGATAAGAAATCAGAAAATCCTCGACATTTTTTACCAGGAAACCCGATGGACGAGGCAGAGGGCGACAAGGGTTCCGCTGCCCTTCCTCCTGCTGCTCGAGTCTCTGAATTACTCATGGAGCGATTATAATTATTCCAGTCTCTTCTCATGCCTCATTCCTTCGTTACGGCATGGCACCGTTGGACACTTTTTATTCCAGTCGAAAAGACAAAAAAACCGAGTCATAGTAATCACCTCATTAAGCTCCATGAAATTTAGAGACCTTTCGCCAGGATTTTGTCGAAGGAGGGGGGAGGGACCGCTGAAAAGATAATCTGCATTTCTTGAGATGTCTAAGAAAATGTTTTATTACCACATTTCTTGTTTAGATATACCTTTTTTTTCAGCCCAAGTCACGAAAGCCTAATTTTATGACGGATATTCTTGTCCACCTTCTTGAATCACTTGCTGAAAGCGATACGTTTGCAAAAGCTTCTTTTCTACCAGTCTCTTCCTATTATTTTTTTCCAACATTCCTTGTCAGTTTTATTTTTAACTAGCGAAACAAACTCGCTATGGTCGCCCTTTCGGCGCTCTATCTGATTGGAAAGAAAGTTCTCGGAATTTCATGAACAATTATTANGCAAAACCTTCCTGGGGTGAAGACCTCTTCTTGATTGTGGTACAGCAGGTTCCCCAGCAGTAGCCCACTGTCGACGATGCTTAACATTGTGATAAAGCACCCATTTTTCATCCCTAGTAATGAGACGATTCAAAAACGACGCTTGAAGTGCACGAGAGTGTAGGGAAGAGCAAATATTTACTCGATCCCTAATTGTCTGGTGAACATATATGTGGAACCCACTTTCCAAGTTTTGACACTTTTCCTTGCCGTCGCAAGTGGCGGTGAACGGTGGAACGGGTGGAATTGAGCTTCTGAGCAAGTACTTCAACAGTTACAGCAGGATCTTCATCAAGTGTAGCCACCAGCAGTTCATCATCAAACTCAATAGGTCGGCCTGAACGTGCTTCATTAGTTAAGCTGTAGTCACCAGACCTGAATATCTGGAACCACCTCTGGCATTTCCTCGTATTCAGAATTCCTCACCATAAACATCTCGAATGTTTTTCGTGGCTGCAGTCGCGTTATTCCCTTTCTTAAATTCATAAAGCATTATATGCCTAATGTGTTCTTCTGACACCTCCATCTTGTCTTTAGTATCCAAGAAAAACGGAGCACTGTTCCCTCGTGAAAACCTGCACGTATATCGACGAATAACCCCTGCACAAGTTAACATAGAAATATTCTATGGGATGTTCGCAGATACATGTATAAAGAAGACACAAGTAAGGCTATGCCAGAAAAACGACATTACTTATGGGATGTCCTGATACATGCCCACAACGTTTCAATATTATACGTTTGCCCTTTTCGCTGGTGAAAAAAACATGTTTAGAATAGCCGACCCACCCAAAGGCTATGAACCAGAGGTGATGCATCATGAAAGCTGAATACTACCTCAGCTCAGTAATATCATGTCACTTCAACGTGTGCCAAGTTTCACCTTTCTATTCAATTCGCCACAATTTTTTTTTTCAAAACATCGCACCTCGAAAAAATTCCCCCAGGGGATGTATCGAGACTTAATTTATTTCTTCAACTCCTTGTCTCAATAGTCACATTCATGCCAAGTTTCAGCTTTCCATGTCTCTCCGTTTTACTCACCATTTCTATGCGTTTTGACCCCCTGTCGAGGAGAAATTGTATTTTTCACACCTTCTAAAGCAGGGCTTCCCAACCCAGGGATCGCGACCCCGTTTGGGGTCGCCAAGGTCATGTTTGGGGTCGTGAATGAAAAAGGTTGGGAAGCCCTGTTCTAAAGCAAGTTAGCTCCCTTGCTCTAAAAAAATCTTTCAGTTATGAACTTTTGGTTCCACATTCCTTTAAATTCGAAATTTAAATATAGGAGGAGTTTTCCAGCTCATTCATAATTTAGCTGAATTCTACTTGTGACACATCACCATCAGAGAATGCTTTGGAAATTTTAAAACATAAATTAAAATACAAATTTCGTCATTCTTTTTCACCTTCTTCAGCGAAATTTTCGTAGCATTTCCGATTTCTTGGAATGTCTTAATATTGATTTTCATTCGTCAGTTTCCTTTTTGAGCTTCTCCATGTGCTTGCCCGAACGAGCGTTTTTTACCTTTTCGCCTTGGTGTTTCTCGCACAACCATGCCAAAAACATCCATAAAACTTTTAGAATTCTTTACTTAGTCCATGACCACCAACATACAGTTTAGTAAAAGGTAAAAACAATATGTTGGGCTATTTTGACTGAAATAAAACATTTTTCGCATGCCATGCTATTGTTTAGGGAAATAAATAAATCAACCACCAAAAGGAAAGGCAGTTCGTCTCCTTGCCAAATCCCGCTATATCCACCTACAAGCCCCCATTTTTGCTCGTCTATCGTCTGAGACGTTCCGAAGGATTGCTACTTCGCACCGACTTCCGGTTTCTTTGCTAGTGCATTTCCTATCATCCTCGCTTCCCTGCCTAATGTTGTAACATTTCACTGTTCACTTGGTTCCCAAGCAACAGTGGAATGTTACAACAATGTTACACGTTGTCCAGAGAGGTTCAAAGAAATTCTGGATGGAGAAAGGACAATTCATCGCATGAATTAACATGTCGAAGAGCAACCTACCCATGTTAGCAAAGTGGCCCTTAATGTTGAGAACTTTAAACATGTCCGTGGAAGTTTAGAGGTAAATGAAGCCTCCGTTTCTACTTTGATTCTTTGGTATTAATCCAGATTCTACTTTGTGAGAAAGATTCCTAGGTCCATAGAGGATATCCAGCGGACGGACGACGGACTTTCTTAATTGGGGAATGGAAATTGAGGAATATGAGGGATACGGCTACATTGTGGTTGTTCCACAACCCGAGTTACCCATTTTAACGTTTCTGCCACGTCGCTCTGTGACTTCCCAGCGATGTAGTTTTTTGAGACGTTATGTTGTTCCGGGGACGTCGTATTGTGACATTGCAACAAAGGCACCGCATCACCGAGCAACTTGGCTGTGCTGTTACCTGGACGTAATATGTTGCTTGGAATGGGATGCTGTGCATTTCCCAACCAAAAAACCTCCAAAATTTACGACAAACTCTGTCGACATCTGGGGCTCGTCAACTGCAATTGGACGGTCACGTGCCGATATATGGGAAACGTCAACCATACTTAACTCTTTCGTGCATGGTGTCCATTGTAGTGGACTGCAAAATTTAAGGCGATGATGACGGTTTTTCAGCTAAGGTAAACATAAGATTTTACTTCAAAACTTTCGGCGCATACACTCAACTCAAGGGCACATAATCTGTTCAATGTTGCTTTCTAGCGGTGAAACATTGGACAACTACGGCAGAGTACCACCTTAAACGTTAAACCAAAAGAGGCATCTTTTTGTTTCGCTTAAAAAATTCATGCCCGAAAGGGTTAAAGGGCTGATAGGCTTGCTTCCAGACAGTAAAAAAACAAGAACAATGATTCAGTAAGGAAAAGGAGGCAAAAGCTAAAGGTAGTTTAGCTAAAAGTATTTGCGGATAACTCAGAAATAATTTATTTTCTATTTTCATCCCATCCAGAACACTATTCCCACAGAGACAATGGTCATCTACTTTCACAGGAGACATCCCATCCACCGTGATCGACCCAGCTGCACCGAAGCATTTTGCTGAATGCATGCACCTTGATGAGGCCGTCCGTGCCGCGTTACGTCCGCCTCCCGCTTTCTGCCAGGCATATCTCCTGCGAATCGCTTCGGAGAGGGTACAGGGCGGAGACCTCTCTAAGCAGTGCAGGGTTGTCAGATTCGGGAGACTTGTTCGACTGTATCCATCGGAGAGTAATTTTCCCGAGAAGCTTCCATGTGGGAACTGGTACTTGCGTTGTCACTTCAGACGAGGACTTCAGCAGTCCGAACTGGTGCAAATTCATTCTTTTTATTAAAATGAGATTCATACTGAACGCAGGCCCAAGTAGCGCCTAAGAGTTCACGGAATGAACGTCTTCGTGAAGCCCAAGCCAATTGCAACGAACGTCCCAGCCCCTTCGAAGCCCCTTCATGCAGCTGAGTCTCGGTTGTTTTACTTTCCCGGATTTTTTTTTTACCTTCCTTCGCGGGAAAGATTCCTTTCACATACCTTCTGATGCGACTCAAGCGAGGACTTGTCATGGTTTCATTTCGCGTAGCAAGAAGAAAGCATTCGAGAATTCGAACGTCTTCCTGTAAGTTGGCCGAGATCTGGATGAGAAGTACTGAGGGACTTTCGGAAGATGGCTTGCCCTTTTGTTCGTGCAACGCGGAAATGTTCAGATGATATTTCTGAACGTTCTGCTACTCAATCATTACTGAATTAATTGCGAACAGAAATTAACCCACTTTTTAAGCTGGCATATAGGTTGGCTTACAAGTATAGCATTTTCTCGCAACGCAAGACGATCGGGGGGGGGGGGGGGGTGCCGTCTCCTGCTGTTCCGAGCGGGGTCTGACACGACCGAGTAGTCTCTTCCTTTCTCTGTCTGGACTCTGAGAGGGTGAAATCGAGACTGAACGGTCGACACTCGTTCCCTTACACCGACGTCCCCCGAACAACCCCGCATCGAGCAAACCGTTAGATAACTTGACGATTTCGACCCTTGCAAAGAAAGGGAGTGGGAAGCAGGTGAGACGTGCGCGTTGGACCCTAGGACCCTCTCCGACCTCAGTTACGTGGAAGTCTTGTTCTGGCAAGGGTCACCTCCCTGATCATATACACAGCTACCGAGGTTGCAACAGCCTTCCTCAGCGTATCTCCCATGTTCAGTCTCTAGTCACCTTTGAATGGTTGGAGATGCTGTCAATTCGCTAGATAATCTGACGGATCAAGCAACTTGAGCTGTCTCACTCTTTCATTGGATCAGAAAAGATTGCCGAAAATGCGCCTTTTGCAAAAAAAAAGTGCCCTCAGGGGTTTAACCCAAAAATTAATATTTTTACTGAAATCAGTACTCAGAGAACCGGATAACAAGTTTATACCAAGTTTCAGCCTTATCCGTTAGCTCTTTTTGCTGGTGCAAAAATATATTTGGAAAAGTTGATGCAGCCAAAAGCTGTTCCTTGAGGGTGTGATCCTCAAAACTTGAATTTTTTCTGAACACACTATCACCTCAGTTATTGATGTGTCAAGTTTCACCTATGATTTGAAAACGTCCCCCCCCCCCAGAAATATGCCCCCAGGGCATGCATCTGAAACTTGATATTTTCCTGAACTTAATGTCTCAGTAGGCACGTCCGTGCCAAGATTCAGCTTTCCATGTCTCCGTTTGACTGAAGAAAATATATATCATTGAAAACACATCCCCCCAAATTGCGTGCCCCCTGTGGATCCAAAGTCGGATTTTTTCTGAACTCTGCATCCCAAAAGGTATAAATGTACCAATTTCCAGAATTCTAGCTTCTCTAGAACATGATTAGAACTAGCGTCAGTCAGTCAGTCAGTCACTCAGTCACGATCGTCTTATATATTAAATGCATTTTGATGGTTTTCGTCTTCCATACATGAAGTGGAAGAAAAGCCCTGCAAAAAATGCGTCAATAGCGTTTTTTAAAATTGATATGGTACTTACACATATCAGTTTCCAGCACTGGCGTGAACGTGATGCTGAGATGAAGGACACTGAAGATTCAAAATTATCCTCAATATGGTATTATTCGTTTGTCCAGGATATATAAAATGGCAGAAAGTAAACCTGCGAGAAAAAGTCCAACGTACGCAACAAAAAAAACTGGAAAGAGAGTCATGGCGAAGCGCTACTGCAACTACTTTATTGACTCCTTTCTCAAGTCGTATCTTATCAAAGGAAAAAAAGAAACTTTCCGGGAATTCTGCTGCACGAATACTCCGGGATCTGCCGGATCCCTCGCAATTTCCCCCCCGACCCAACTGGTTTTCAGGCGTTTTCACGATGTCCGATCAGAGTCCCAAGCCCGAGGAGTTAAGTCCCAAAGGTCTTGATCCTCAAGGTCAAAATCCCAAGGGTTCGACTCCCAAAGATTCGAATCTGTCTGTAGCTATTGAGATTTCTATATTTTTTTCTGCATTTATTTTTGTTTTTGTTGTTGGAGTAACGTATGAAAAAGCTTATTTTTTTCTCGTTCTTGGTTCAAGTATTTAACGATTATTTTAAATGCATGCAACCCAATCGTCCCATGCCGGCTTCCAGCCCCCCCTCAGCACTGCGGCAGTACCTGCCGACAAATTCCACATTTATTTCACCGATCACCGACGACGGCTCTTTCCCCGCAGCTGCTGCTGCTTAGGCTTACCAGACAGGGAATGCGACTGCGGTTGCCGCCACTGCAATTGCTGATCGGATTATAAGTGGAATGAAAAAAACTAAATCTCCATGAGCAAATGCAGTTGTCACTTCGTCATAAAATCTCCGGAGCCGTGCAGCTCCAAAACAACACACACACACGACGAGAGCATGATAAAATGACAAGAATGCATCGGCATAGGGAGCGACACAACATCGAATGCAAAGCAACCTCATTCCATTAATGAAACATCATTCCATCCATGCATAGAATGATGTTGGAAACGACGGAGCACAGTATCTCGAAAAAATGGGTTCGACGAGATTTGCCTCTTGGAATCATCCAAGTGGAAGATTCGGGTCAAGCGTCTTGAAGAAAGCGAGCTGTTTTCCTTAGAGAGAGAAAAGCTGGAGTTGTTTTTTTTAGAAGTGAAAATTGAACAAATTCCAGTTTTTCATTTTCCCCTTTTTTCAGAAAGTCTTTTCCTCGCGTTTGCCGAATTGGGAACCGCAATCATTGAATTGCTTGCCCTTTTTAAAAATGTAAACTTGAAAATTAAGAAAAAATATTATTTAAATTTCGCAGGGGAAGTCTCCGAAACTTTAACTTAAAAATCCAATCAAAACAGTAAATTGGACTTGAATAAAGGCGCGTCACTTAATATAATATATCACAAATATGTTATCATTTATCTTGCGATTTAACTCATGAATGTAGGAAATGCGGTGGTCGAATTCAAATGCGAGCACGGATAATTGGGATATAAATTTGGTTGAGGATGAATGCCCTTGAAAAACGTTTACCCCCTATCCATCTGGTCAAAGAAACAGGTGGACGAAACAGGTACGTGCCAGCGGTTCAAAGAAGTACATTCCGAAATTGTCAAACATTTCAAACTCCTCGCCAAGTGCGAGCAGGAGTTGGAGTCGATCGGGAATGAAGGAAATTCGCGCGTTAGCATGCGAATGAGGCATCTTATTAAAGCCAGCAATGAACAATTTGAAGGTTGAATTCCGCCTTGAACGAGGCAATCAACACGAAGACAAAAGACCTAAGCCTCATTTCTCTCGTCGGCTATCAGGATTGAATGGGATAATCACTGGATGATCATTGGATGATCCGTCCATCGGTGTCGTCAAATTTGATATCAATGGCATTTCCTGGGGTCGAGTTTTTAATGAATAATAATTATCGTTGCAATT
Organism: Darwinula stevensoni; assembly: GCA_905338385.1. NCBI lineage: Eukaryota > Metazoa > Arthropoda > Ostracoda > Podocopida > Darwinulidae > Darwinula > Darwinula stevensoni. The sequence continues at coordinate 47,341 of CAJPEV010001324.1, read as the reverse complement.
ATTTAAGAAATATTGAGTATTTGCTAGAGTTTTGAATCGGATTGTAACGAGGAGACAGTTTACAACTGAGGGATTCCAACGATAAACTGGTGATGCAGGGAATTTGCACTTCAGTGGTAGATAGTAAGTCCCCCCCCCCCTTAATAAATTTAAGCCCTTTCCGTTGATAAAATGCAGTCTTATCGTAACTGAAGACTGATGTATGTTTACCTCCATCGGTCACGAGAGATTTCAAACGTGTGTTCATGCTCTAAAAATATTACTTCACGAGGGAGGGGAGATGTAAAAATTCACGCGAAAGATATAAGACCCTCGGGAAGTACTTGGAACACTTGAACTAGGCTTGTATGTAGCTCGATGGACGGGACACCCCTTGAAGTAGCGTGGCACTTCGGTTTGAAGGTCTCGTACTTTCCGATCGGGAAAAAGGGAGCGGATTCAGCCCTACCCGATTTAATCATTTGTCTGCCCGATTTGCCTCTATGTTTCATTAACAACGGAGGTAACACGGAGGAATTTGGCCACGTTTGAGGGAGGCTGATTTCCAACAACCTATATGGTGCCATTGCTGGAACTCCATAATACTGTATATTGTCCCAACGATTTTTAAAAATTCCGTTCTCTGCATGACAGTGAATATACAAGAACAGGCACACACTCCCTACCACGAGGCCATCCCTTCCCCACCACCTCCACACGCACAACATAAAAGGAAGTAAAGAGCCTTCTAAAGACGAACTTAACCTCCTCCACTGAAACGCCGACCACCAAGACGCTCCTCCTTGGCCCCCCTTTAATTTTTTCAATACTGTAGTTAAGCAAGCCACTTGCGGACGTACTTTGAAATGGCAGTACGCCACTAGCGATGAACTCTTTCGAGCTCGAATGATCTTTTCGGCATGGGGAAATATTCAATTTAGTTTTGTGGCCTCGGCAAGGCGTTCGGAAAAATTTTAAAGCTTTTAACAAATACTTTGAAATTATGCTAAGTTTGCATTTCTTTTATTGAAAAATTATAAATGTGTCAATGGAATCATTCAGGTTCATTAGTTCTGCTAGCAATCAAATCTTACGATCCCATCGAATGGTTCTCAACATTTCTATGCTATTTTCCGAAGTCTAAATTGCAAAATATGTATTCGAAAAATCAGATAGATAAAATAACGACTATGGTCGTTATTTTAAAGAAGTTTACAGGCGAGGCTAGAAAATTCTCGGCAGTGCCATATTGGGCATGGAAGGGTAAAATCAGGCAGTCGTTTCCGAATGGCCAGGTGAACTGAGATCGAGACGTGTTTCATGAACTCCACGAAAATCACTCCGGATTTGACCCCAAAAGCCGTTGGACTTGAGAAGCCCACATCCGCAGTGAGCCGAGTAAAGGCAAGGACCCCAAAACACTACGCGGAGCAGCGCTAAGAACCCCGTCTTTAAAGGGAAAGAACGAACTTCGAGGCAAGGTGGAAGTGCAGCAACACGCCACCTGGTGACGGGATCTGACAACTCGCGCGACTTTTTGCCAGATGTTCCGGCTACTTAATCATGTTTGGAGTTCCCTATTTTAAAAAGGTTAAAGGGAAGGGACGTTATTCAAAAGGGGAAGAATTTATCGAATTTCCCTCGTATTGCTATATAAACTTGCGAACAATTGATCGTTTTTCCTGATTCGGCTTGCGCAGGCGCAAGTTCCTCGATGGACAAAAAAGTTCGGGCTGTTCTTCACCGTTATCGCGTTGAATCTTCCCATAAACCTTTTTTCGGGAATGCCTGGAGTCTCCCTGGCCTCGACTACACCCTCAGACTAACGTACGAGGGAATTCCAATGCCCTTTCGTTTCTGGAAAGAGTTAAGATGCAATCTGAGAAGAAAGTACTTGAGACTCATTCCAGTTGCATCTGGGAGTGGCTCGATCTATCAGCGAGTGAGGCGCTGTCTTAATTAGGGCTTCCCCAATTAGCATTCGTAGATCAGTCAGCCCGACATAACGCCTTGAAATGAAGCAAGGAAAAAAATATTAATCATCGAGGCTAGAAGCCATACAAAGAACAAAGTAGAGCCAAACATCATCTTCAACCGCTAGATGACGTCATGATCAAAGGATTAAAAGCGCGGGTACGTCATAGAGACGGAACGAAACGTGGTCGGAAATTCGACTAAATCGCAGTTCAAGCCTGTAACGCCCAATCGCTCACGTAACGCAAAGCATTAAGACAAGCAGCAGGAAAGCGAACCAGTCGAATCGGCGGCAAAGACGGAGCAAATCGAAGAGCCTTCCCCCAGCCTTCATCGTCATCCACTGCCTCCGCACTCTCCATGCATCTGGGCCGCGAGTTGGGCATATTCGAAATTAACTGATTCGTCCCCATCAGACTCGGCCCTGACAGATTATGCCATGTGATTATTGCCAATGGTTCAGTTTATTTCAAGTTTTTATGTTTAAGAGCGATCCTGCATTAAAAGGGCTCCATTTGCTTTCGGCGAAATATATTATATCTAGCTCCTCTCTTGTATATACCATACGACCCATGCTACCCCATGCTACGCATTGCTACCATCTTCTGTACTTTCTTCTACCGTGCCTGCACCATGCTACCCCATGCTACCCATTGCTACCATCTTCTGTACTTTCTTCTACCGTGTCTGCACCATGCTACCCCATGCTACTCATTGCTACCATCTTCTGTACTTTCTTCTACTGTGTCTGCACCATNATTCGAAAAATCAGATAGATAAAATAACGACTATGGTCGTTATTTTAAAGAAGTTTACAGGCGAGGCTAGAAAATTCTCGGCAGTGCCATATTGGGCATGGAAGGGTAAAATCAGGCAGTCGTTTCCGAATGGCCAGGTGAACTGAGATCGAGACGTGTTTCATGAACTCCACGAAAATCACTCCGGATTTGACCCCAAAAGCCGTTGGTGAACTCTTCGGGTGTAGGCGTCACTCGGCTCATTTCCGTTCCTGGGGTTTTGTGATGCGCCTCGTCGCGATTCTTGGGGCAGAAATTTCCCTTTCTTGCTTGAAGCTCCGTTCCACCTTCACGTCGGACACGCCACCTGGTGACGGGATCTGACAACTCGCGCGACTTCTTGCCAGATGTTCCGGCTACTTAATCATGTTTGGGGTTCCCTATTTTAAAAAGGTTGAAGGGAAGGGACGTTATTCAAAAGGGGAAGAATTTATCGAATTTCCCTCGTATTGCTACACAAGCCTGCGAACAATGGATCGTTCTTCCTGATTCGGCTTGCGCAGGCGCAAGTTGCTCGATAGACGAAATAGTCCGGGCTGTTCTTCACCGTTATCGCGTTGAATCTTCCCATAAACATTTTCCGGCAATGCCTGGAGTCTCCCTGGCCTCGACTACACCCTCGGACTAACGAACGAGGGAATTCCAATGCCCTTTCGTTTCTGGAAAGAGTTAAGATGCAGTGTGAAAAGAAAGTACTTGAGACTCATTCCAGTTGCATCTTCATCTTCATGCATCGTCTTCGCATTGGGGATTCATCTGAGAAAAAAAGGTTTTTTTTTCGATGGGAGAAAGTGAGCGTGAGATCCTGCTTTGGTGGGATCAAAGTTGGATCGCATTGAAATGCGATCCGGCTGATCCCCGCCGACAATGCAATGCGATGCGATGTTTAGTCTAAGACGCGATGCACTCTAGGCTAAGCAAAAATATGCTTGGAGTCTTGCTTGGATTCGTGCTCGGAAGGGAAGTTGAGGGTTTCCAAGGTCCTCTGCTGGTCACTTGTAATAAGTCGCTCTTCATCAAAACTTGATGGAGGGCGAGGTGGGGGGTCGTAATGACGTTTGACCTGGGAAGAGGCAGACGAGGTCGTTCAGGGACAGGCAATCACAAGTCAATCTCAACTTCGTTACGAACTTGGCTCCCTCGATGACAATATAACCTGATTAAGACAGAAAAAGGCGTGGAGGAGAAGGAAAAGAAGAAGCCGATTCCTCGTAGATGGAGCCATGTACAAAAGAGAGAGAAAGAGAAAAAATTGCTTGTCATATCTGCTCTGTTCTTCCCCATTTTTTTGCATGGTAATGAGCCGGGGCGTAGATTAATCTAGGGCTTTTTTGTCTCTGGGGATAACGTGTCGGGAATGCGAGAGGAGGGATGGGGTAATTGACTATTTACCATTTTTATGTGGAGTGCGGGGGACAGGGGGGTGGGGAGTCAATTTAATGGTATCGTCTTTGGGATGAGGAGGGTTATCTGGAGTTGGCAGGGGTGTCGGATGTGTCGGCGGAGGGGTATCGACAGATGGCTTTCGGCTTTAATTGAAGTCGGTGTCAGGTTGATTTCCGGGGTCGGGAGTGACGGGCTGTCGGCTTTCCCCCCTGATTTTTCCCGATTTCACGAGAAAATTCCCGCTGAAAAAAAATTCCCAGCATCACCTGCTCGGGGCGAAGAGATAAAGGGATGAGAGGAAAGAGGTTGGCATAAAACATGAGGTGTGGAGATGATGGAAGTCTTTGATCCCGAGGTGTGTGCCATGTCACGTCCCTTTCTGAGGCCTCATTTAATTATTTATTTCCAGCGGCTCTTATCCCCGTCCTCCAGGCTCTTTCTTGGGAGGGGGGGGGGGGGGGGGGGGGGGGGGGGGGGGGAGGGGGGGGGGGAGAA
>CAJPEV010001324.1:0-42698 GCA_905338385.1 Darwinula stevensoni | reverse complement strand
GTGGGTGGGGGGGGGGGGGGGGGGGGGGGAAGAGGGGAGAGAGACGGGGGATGAATGCCAAACATGACCATTTTCCTTCTCGATCTCGGTCTCGAGAGAGATCCCATCTCGCCACCGCAATTATGTGCAGTCTTTCCTGGAAAAGCATCTGCTGAGATTTTGGTACCTTTAACCCGTGCTCCTTCCATAAATTAAATATGAATTTATACAAAGAAACGAGAAGGGATCGTCGGCGAGGGGAGGAGGGAGAGAAGGGGAGGGGAGGAGAGGGGGGGAGGAGCGTCGTGAAGTTGAGATCAGCAAGGACCGCTGAACATGGCCAATGGAGGCAAAGTACTGTCCTCGTTTTCATTGCATCTTTCCCGTGACTAGATGCGAACTCTTGGTGAACCGGAATGAAATTGAAGATCATCTGCTATAGTTTTACCAACACGCACGCGCAACCTTACCTTGCATCTGTTATCGTTACAAAAAAATTGCAGAGTATTCGGAATTTCTCCTCTGGAATTTCCCCCTTAACCTTCGAGTTTGCTAACACGATTTTTTTTTTGTGACAGGAAACAAGCCTACACCTTTTGAGAAAAAACTTACCAGCCATGGTACAGATACAGATTTTCGATACACATGCTTATTTATATTAATTTATTTCACGGTTGAGCAGTGATGGATGGATGAAACTTCCCTCTCATTCAGAAGATCCTCACTCTAAGGGGGAAAATGAGTGGGTTTTTTTAAAAAGCAAAATGAAAGTCAATCCAAATTTAAACTCAATTAAAATGCATTATAATTGACTGATGAATATATTAAAGCAGTTGACAATGCTCTATCGTCATACAGAAGCGTCTTTCACCATAACGACAATAAAATGTTCACAGGGCAGGCAAAATATCATTAGGGTATTTATTAACAACAAAATAATTTCACGAAACTTCACCACTTATTTTTCAGCGGCTGAGCTGCTAGAGCACCTACGTCACGTTACATATTTCACGGGGGGACTAGAAAAGTAGGAAACTACGATTTGATTGGTTTTGCTACAATAGACGAGAAATTCTCGTTTTCAAGTAAATAAAAATCAAGACTTATATCGTATATATCAAGGCTTATGATACTTTCCACGATAGGAAAGCTCGCCAAGGATCATGCCAAAACCCTATGACAACGAGTCCAATTGCGTCCACTGACGTCATTGGCCTCATTATCTAAACTAATTGAAGAAAACTTTTATTCGGCTCAACCCAAACGGTTGATGTGGTCCAGACTCATCAATGAAAATACACTCTGAACTGCTCTTTCGGCATTAAATACTCACCAGGGATGGCTCGGCGTGAAGGCGATTTGTGCACCATCTCACGTCTAAGGTGAAAACCTCGTTTGTTCGAGTCGATGCCAGATGGCAGGCTTCCAACTCGATTTATTGCATTTGCTTTTGATGTCGTGCATCGATTGGCTCGAGTCCATGGACATTTACATTTTATGAGTCGACGTCTAATGGCACCCATTATGTCAGTGGAGGCAATTGGGCACTTGCGTATCCCAATGCAAAAATGATTTATTTCTGGAGAAATAAGGAAAACGGAGCATCGGATGAGTTTCGTCCATTGGGGAAGATGAATCCTCGAATGCTTAGGATTTACGTGCATATTATTTCACCGCTCAATATTTAGCGGTTTTGGCGGCTGGATCTCTAACCGACGCGGTCAATGCTTTTTTCCCCGCATGGGCTTTATGTTCGGCAAAGCCTTAGGCTTTGAATTGCTTTTGAACTCAGGTTTGAATTATCAGTTAGTTCTCGTTCAGTTTCGTTTCTTGGTAAATCTTCACTCCATCCCAATATAAAACGGTTGAACATGCTCTAACATTACTGTATTTTCTTTAAATCATATAACAAATTACTTCTTAGCAAAATTGATTGAGAACAAAAAACCCACAACTCTATCCTAGCATCTATTTATTCACAACAGAACACATATAGAGATTAACTCCGAAAAATCACTAAACAGTCGAATAAGTCGAACCCAGCACTAATGATGATGCTCGTCCGACGGATGAGCAGCGGCCCAGAGCTTCTCCCCGGCGATGACGATGGCCGTGAGGGCCAGCCCGTACTTGAACCCGCGGAAGAGCGTGTGCCGGAACAGCCTCAGGTGCAGCGGGCCCCACTTTTTGTTGTCGTACTGCCAGACGTAGTTTCTGTGGCGAAAAGATCCCGCTTTGTGATTTTCGGGGGATGGAGAGCAGAAAAAAAATGTAGGTGCGAAGAACGCGATGCACGTTGGAGAAGAAATTGCGTGCAAATTCGATAACCTATGAGGATTATCAGGCTCTCACGATAATGGATTTGTTTTTCCACGAAGAACATCCTCTACAACATAAATCCCACAATAAAAAAGAGTTTTGAGCACTTACCGAAAAGGGTCACCGAAAAGGGGGAGGAAAAACGGTGGGAAAAGCGCGCATAATGGGATATGGAAGGAGGAAAATTCGATTGGTGGGTCGAAATGAGAATATCTGGTGAATTGAAATTACGAAAATACTGTGGAATCTTAGTCTCCCCTCCCTTCGCTGCGACTTTGCTTCTTCTACTAAACCCCCTCGCACTGCTTTCTTCGCAGACTTGTTCAAAGTCCGTGGATTTCGACTAAGTCAGATCCCCCAAATCGCCCCCTTACAGGAAAACGACGATCTCATGGGAAATGGGAATTTTCTTGTTCATTGGTTCGGCAAATCATAAAGGATTTGAAGCTACCAGTATTCAAATACTTCGATAATGACAAAGTAAAACGATTTCAATGTCGTTAAAAAATTTTTAAACCTCTGAAGATTGATGGTGGACATGGAACACTGCAGTTACTATATCAAATTCTCTATCAGATTTCCCGAGGTGATTTTGTCGACGCTGGTATTAAAACTGACAGCATGGACTATTGCAACAATCTCTCAGTCAGGGAATGCACATTGGATGTCTTTGTATTCCAGACCAATCCCAAACATCCTTAATACTTTCCTGCAAAAAAAAATCCTTTGAGGTTTATTGAAGTAGCCAACAGAACACCAAAAGTTTGGCCAGTCACACAAATTGCATGCAGTACAATGATTAAGAAAGTTCATCATTTGTAAATCAGCGGTCTCGTTACAAGTAAATTCAAGAATCATGTCAAGAATTAAACAAGGGTTGCAGTGGGCATTCAACCAGTGGCACGAAGGAGAGGTAACAGCAATCAACCAAAATAGAGGAGCCATTCGATACCTCTAGAAACCTGAAAGATAGTTAAGTGAGAAGCACCACAAGTATTTTTTTTATCTGTTCAGACTATTTTTCAACTTTACAGGTAAAACCAAAAGTTTTTGGATGAGGAACATTTACCGATGTCAAAGCTTTACTTGAATGTCTACCATCTTTCATCCATACAGTCAGTGGTGGTAAAATAACGCTACCAATCATCTGCGTGAGGCTTCAAGACCCAGACAATTGTGGTCATATGATTATCCTTCCAAGTTTCTTCCATACTCTATGGAAGTATCAGGCTCACCTGATCCAAGGATCCTTCAGTCCTTTGTAAGCCAACATCCTCTGAAGGTTCTGGAGTTCTGGGGTGTGATCCCCAACCTGGAAACTCTTATAATCAGGGACCTTGGGGATTGGGGAATGCCCATGCCCATGCTCCCCTCCTCCTCCCATCCTTCCACAAATGCTTCTACAGAAAAATCTACACACACCCTAATAATATGAAAAAGGAACCAAGAATAATTGAAAGTTGGCACTTAACTGCACATAATAAACATGAGTTCCAACCTTGAGCTTCATATTTCTATTAATTTTGTGGTTATTCAATGAAAATCATCAAATTTGAGATGGTTAAAATATTATGCTGTCAACCACAAGTGGATGCTCACACATCCAAGTTGCCTCTGATGTGAGACAGTAGTGGAACGGAGTTCAATTGTTTCAAATATAATTCCATTCCCATCAAAAATGAAGATAATTTATTTTTGCAATAAAATCGGGAAGGGACCTTTGTAACTGAGGGAAAAAATCAGTCTTTAGGAGAAGGCCTCTTTGACTGGCTTGGGGTGTTTGGTTCTCTCATGTTTCTGGAGCAGGTACTTGGTAGGGAAATTTTCCTCACAGCTTTTGCATTGGAAGTTCAATTCAGTGTGCTCCTTTTTGATGTGGTAACGCCGAGAATGATAGTCGAGGAAGAAAGAACCACAAGTGGGGCAGCGGTAGCCAGGTTGAGAGTGGCTTTCCTTGATATGTGTCTTCAAGGCTCTAGAGCTGTGAAAGCGCATTTTGCAAGCATTACAGCTAGGAACAGAAGCTGGCAAGAGGCTCGATGGTTTCAATCTTGGGATGGGGATCTTCCCAGTTGGAATCAATTTTAATTCACGAAACACCAAGGGGATTTCTTTAATGGAATCACTAGACTCTGTTAATGTTTTCTGAGCCTCACATGGGGGTTTCAGAGAAGAACTGGAGCTCTCAGGATCACCCACAGAACAAGCTTCTTTTATTGGTTGACTGTATGACAGTTGGGCCATCTCATCTTCAGGCAAGAGATTGTTCAGGTTTTCATTGAAGGAATCAGGTGGTCTACCATCAAGCATCAACTCTGTGCCAACATCACTGGAATGATTTTCCTTTCCTGAGTCCTCTACACTCACACTAACACCTATATCCATGTGATTGCTGTATGCATGATCAGGTAAAACTGCTTCAGATACAGATAAGTCTAATTTAGATTCATCACTGAGTACATGCAGTTTGCGAGAACTTGTTTCAGTCACAGTCTTACTGATAGTGTAGGCATGATCAGGGTTTTCTAAAACTGTCTGTTTTTTGCTTGGAGTACTAGCATCACCAGTGTAGGAATGATCCATGCTGGCTGCTGTGTTCCAAAAGGGATCTTTTGACAGTCCTTGCATCTCACTGTAGGCATGCTCTTCTCCAATGCTGTATGACTTGAACTGACTTTCTGATGTGAACTTGCTGTAGAGATGTTCATCATTCTCCTTCCAGTTGAGGACATATGGTTCATCTGACAATCTAGGAGAGCTGCAGATATCATCACGGAGGGAAGCCATAGGCTCTACCGACTCTTCTGGTGGACGATCTCCACTGTCGACTAGAATCTCCTCAGTCAAAGGGAGATCAAGGAACTTCATCACCATGTTGTCCAGAAGACCCATAGTTTCAGCAAGCGTTTCATCAATGATGCTCTCTGGAGAGGTTTCATCGCCTGCCGAGGATACTTCACAGATGTTAGTCTGATCTGTGACTGCACCGAGATTGTTGAACGAAGCATGCAACAGCTTAAAGAGAGATGTGAGTTTCTCCAGGTCACCAAGGTTCAGGAAGCGTGATGTTTCACCATGATATATCAGCTGCAGAAATGCTAAGACATGTCTCACGCATTCATCAGGAAGAAACACAACTTTCTCCTCTGCTGCTGGAAATCTGGAGAGGACATCCTAGGAGAAATGACAGAGCATGACCATGTTACATAGTGACATAATTAGTTCTCACATGAATTTGCGACTTTGGCACGAATGTTAGGCATTCGGTAACTCGGCTGAAACTCACCTTGAAGAGATCAGAGACATTCATCAGTAGGGCCGAATGTGCTTTGAGTTTTCCATCCTGACACACGAGGAGGACGTCGCAAACAGCCCCAGCTCCCCAAAGGAGACCCATTTCAGCTTCCAACTCTTCTTTGAAATTATATATTTGCAGTTTCATTTTGAGCGACTACAACCACATCCCGTCTCTGCTCAAATCGCAGATGGAACAATGAAAGGCAGGCAAAATAATACAAAGTATTAGACATGCATTTAACGCCCTATATCAGCACGCACTTCATTTAAAAAACGAGAGGGAGATCGAACTCTAAATAACCCTCAAATCCACACATGGAAATGGGCAGCACCATACTAGAATATTTGCAGTGTAGCTTGAAAACACTGGTCTCATTGGAACTTATCGAAATATAAAATAAAAAATAATCTGACATAAACATTTTGAATGTTAAATTTATATATTTATAAAAGCCAGAATGTTTTGAGAAAGAAATAAAATCTCTTTATGAGGGTTAGAAGTAGTCCATACCGTTCAATTTGAAATTGTTATCAGGCAACTGTGAGACCGGTACATCCGACTGATGCTGCACACGTGCTTGCCAGGTCAAACTTAGACGAAAAAATAATATTTTTACCTGAAGTTCGTTTTGAAAGCGAGACCGTCAGATCTGATCAGGCGAATCATTCAGGGATTTTACGCCCAGACCTGTTTTTTTCGTATTTTTTCCTGGGCGAGTATTTCGTATTGTCAGGTGATAGTCCCCTGTCCTGCCTTGATGATGTCGTGACCAGTCGACGACATGGACAAGATGAAAGAAGAGAACGTTGGAAAAAGTCACAAAGCGCTGGTGAGTTGGAGGTCTTAATTTTCCTTCGTAGGCCTAGTTCTGGGATCACATAAAATGTGGAAAATGAAATGAAAGAATTGTTACAATGATCAGACATTATGACACCATCCTTAGAATTAGATCAATTACTCAAGAAAAGAACTTAAAAAACAACACCAAGTAATTCATAGCAGTAAAGAATGAAGAGCAGAGCTTCCAGTAAGCATTTTTTGGGCTTGTAATGGTATAATTTGATGAAAACAACAGATATCCATGAATTCAAAGAAAAGTATTCTAGGGTGAGCCCCAGGGTTTGGGAGCCCATATTGACCATCTTTTCATTTGTTCGTCTTTTTTAAATGTCCTTGTTTATTAAAGTCACTTTCTATATACTGAGTAGCCCATGCCTTTACAAGGTAAACTCCTCAGACTAGTGCCTGAATTTTTGGGGAGGTCTTGTGAGAGTAGAGCCTTTTTTGCTCAATACTAAACCACTGGTCTTCCTAACTGCCCAAAACTGAGTTGAAAAGAACTTAAGAAAAAGAGAATATGAATTTCCTTGGATCCAGGGTATTCCTGGATGGAGTCACTGTTTTTAATAATTGAATTTAGTTTTTTTTCTTCTCACTTTTCCTTCATATTTAAGTACCTGAGGTTGCTTTTCTTTCTCTCTTTCACTATCATCTTGTCAATTCCTTATTGCTGTTGTATTCATATAAAGAAATGGAGACAGATCTGAATCTGAATCTGAATCAATGCATAATATTACATGTTAGGCTTGAAAATAGCCTAAATAGTAAGGGTGGGTTCTTGTATTCTCTTTTATAGTCCATGTATCAGAAAAAAAAAACCAGTTTCTCTAAACAATAAGATGATTAATGGAGGCAATAAACCTATGGCTTGACTTCCTGACAGAGGTGAGAGAGGAAAAGTTATTTGACATAGTGAGGCTGAAAGGCAATTTGTGGATTCCCCCTCAGGGAAGAGAAGTGATGTCAAAGATGTGCAGATGAAATACCAACAGCTCAGTTACTGGCTTTCTCCTCTCTTCGTCATCAGTGCAAGTTGCTCAGCTATTATAACAGCAGGTGCTCTCTCGGATATTAGGAAATGAATGACTCAATTATCTTCAATAAAATTATTGGCCTGAAGTAGGGTAAAAGACCCAGTGATGGGCCTGTTAATGGCGGGTATTCAGTGATGGGCCACTTCGCAGGAAAATTCCAAAAACTAGGCATTTGTTCCATGAACACCTCTAAAGTGTCTATGTGCTTGAATACTGCTAGCATATGTCACAACATAGGTAGGCTTGCTATGGAAGCTTAGCTATTGGAATTTTTATGTGCTGTGGCCCATCACTGGGGACCGGTCCATCACTGGGTCTTTTACCCTACCTGGGAGGTGAAAGGCAATCCAACAGCCTTGCAAATGAGACATATCATGCTACAGTTCCCTCAAATCTTTCCCTTAACCTAGTTGATCAATGAGGCTATTAAAAGGATTAGCCTTCCCTTTGCTGTCAAGTGCTTCCCGAAAGTGGGCTTTTTCCCAATACATGGACTATAGCTGCTAAAGGGGCTTTTAGTTCCATGCTGGCAATGAACCTAAAAGGTCTTTCAGGGCTAAAAGTGAGTACAAGAACCCACCCTAAATCTTTGTTGACCTTGGCCCATGGAAGAAGAGAAACTTTCTTGTGGTGTGATTGGATATGCAGGCCTGCAATGGTTCAAATTTTAAGCCTACTGCCTTAACATGTACCATTGTCTAGTGCAACATGGATGATTCCAAAGATGACACCATATGAAAATGCTATTATGATTCTAGATGTTCCATTAAAAATGTTTAGGGTGCCAAGGATGAGGATGAATTAAAAATTGATAGGCTTTCCTATTATTACCTTCTACATCAGGCATGAACTTTTATAGATACTTTGGTGGGAGTAGGCTTATTTGTTTGTGAGAAACACAGCAATTATCAAATTATCCAGGAACTCAAGGTCACCAACTGTTATTAAAAAAATTATTTTATTCTAAGACTTTGTCTATGTTGCAGAATCCTTCTTCCTTCCATTGTACTGCCATTCTGGAATGGGGTCTGTGTTTCTTTTGACCTAGTCTCACATCTCTGCTAACATGCCAAAAATTACTTTGAAGAATGTAACCATTAGGGGGATTTTAAATTTGCAACCTGGAGTCCACTGAGCTAACTTCTGAGACACAGTGGCATGCTGATGTAGGGACACACACAGCTGTTCCATAGCTGCATTTTCAACTGATAATATGCTAAATCTGCTAATTGCCTGGTGATAGGTGAACCACTTGATTTTTTTTTTCTACAGTGTTTTGACAGATAATCTTGAACTTAAACAACTAATGAAAAGACTTGAAGGCCTAGCTTACCATGCACTTATCCTTTCAGAAACCTATCCCAAGATGCAGAGTGGAGGGGGAACCATCCATATCTGTTGAGGACCTCCATCAATTGCATGAAACAGAGGCTCTTTTCCATTCCAATTGGATTCGACTGCAGGTGAGTCCCAAATATCCAGTTTAGGTCTGAATGCAGGAATGGATTCAGATTGGGCTTCTATGGACTTAGGTACATATAGTCACAATTCATGCTCCTCTTATGAACTTGATGATGGATAGCAGAGGAAATAATGAATTTATTGTGACTTTTTTTGTTGTTTCTCCTAATTTTTCTCTTTTTTTTTCTTCTGCTTTCCCCCTGTGACTGGAATTCCTGCCCATAGGTTGAAGGATCATTTTTAGTTTCAGGTGGCTTTGCTTAGCACAAATGCATTGTTTCATTATAGTTCATAAGCTAGGGCCTGAATGTTGAAATGTCATTTAATTAATGATCCTTTAAGATTGCAGCTCTTTCATTTGAAGGTCCTTTTATCTCACCTGAAGGTGTCAGCATTCAAGCCTCAGGCTTTGGCTTGGCCTGGTGTGACCTGAAGAACTGTAATTAGTCATAGCTCATTCAGTAATTTGTGTTTTCAGAATTCCTAAAATGGGAACTCAAGATTGAGAAAGTTAAAAATGACATGATTATTAAATGCGTAGTGAATAGTTAACTTTTCACCAATTTTTAATGCATTCCTAAGGTCCTACTTCAGAGAGTTGAAGATTGAACCATGGTTATTCACCAGTTCATGTTTTATGTTTTGATAATTTTACTGCATTTTCTTTTACAGATTGAGGAACTGTTGAAGGAGGTGAAGGTGAATGGGAAAAAAGAGCTTGAGCTTGCAGAAGAGGTCATAGCATGCATCAAAGCACCTGCCTCTATCAAAGTGAGGATTTTACTTGTTAGTCCACCTTGCATCATTCTGTATTGCCAATAGCTTGTGACCTGCCCCCAATAGGAGGTGACGCGACGTCGACTGAAAAAAGCTGGGATCCAGATCCCGCTTCCCATTCTGATGACTACTGAGGATGAAGATATGGGAATCCCTGCATCTTCTCCCATAGATCATCTCATCACTGGCTCTGCCATCCTCCAGACTGCCATCAAGCAGCACAGAAATGTTGATGTTGCTTTCTTCGTGCCACCTGTATGTCCAATTCCATGTATTGTTGATCTTCTTTCCAAAAAAAGAGATAGACCACTTATAGGGTGTTATCCTGTCCTCTGCCAAGTGTAGCCGCTAGACTTGACAGGCAAGAACCAAATGTCGCAAATGGAAAATATGGAAAATCACTAATTTCCCAGCTGTTGGGATCTTAGAAGATGGTTCTCATTGAAGTTTGCTAAACAAACTGAAGGGTGGCCTGCCTTTTAATGTATGGATTGTGCTATACCATCTAGCCTTACTGGTCTTTTGCCAAATCAGGCCCTTGGAAGATTGTTCTGAACATCTTTGAGGAGCAGATGGCATCCTATGTCCTGTTCTGTCTCAGTTTGTGCATCACTCTGGTCCCACTTTTGCTGTACATGAATGTATTCTAAGGGTGCATTTTTGAGAATGCTCTCTTCAAAAATCCGCCCTAAGAATGTCACTTTGAACATAGTGATGATATTGATTGAGCAATAGTGAGTAAGATGGAATGAGTTGTTTTTGGTGAAGTTCATTTCAAAAGCATACTCAATATTGTAATACTTCAAGTCCTGCTTGCATTGACATTGAGTGAGACTGCAAGATCTCCCGCTTCTGCTTCTGATATCATGTAGTCTGTTTCTTCAATAGTATTACTTTTAAGTTCATGCCTTAAAGAATATAAATGAGAGGTGAATTGTGCCAGTTAAGATTTGCTCTACTCGACTGGGATAGTCCAGCTTGTTCCTCCTCCCTTGATGAAATTCATTCTTTTTCTTCTTGGAGCAGGAATGCTTGCATCATCGAGACTTCCTGAATCATGAATATCTCCAAAAACGGGCCCTCTATTTGGGATTTTTGGCATACAAGTTGAAGAAAGCAGCTCTACCCTTTGCATTGAAATTTGCATTTTGTGATGACATCTCCTATCCCTTCCTCCTTGTTGCTCGGGAAGGAAATGATTCAGCTTTGGAAAAGCATCACAGATGTGTTGTGATTGATGTTCTCCCACCTCCAGAGTATTTCAAGGACAGCAGGTTCATTCCCTCTCGAAACAATGTTCGCCCATCATGGTACTCAACAGGGTTTGATGTTGACCTTGGTTTGAAAGGTATTGCCTACTTACTGTCCATGACTACTATAGATGAGAGCTGATTGGATGTTTTCTTTGTAATATATAAAAAAAAATTGTTTTGTAAGAGGAGTGATAGCTGTTTCGAGAAGACTATGAGATAATAATTGTTTGCTTATTGTGGACATTGTTACCTAAAACTTATAAAAAGGTAGATTTTTATATCATCATGCAACTCCAGAGCTGTATTGAAAGGATGAAAGTCAGCTAACTTTCATCCTTCCCTCATAGAATTTCCTAAATTTTGTACCTCCATAAAAATGTAGGGTTATTATTTGAAAAAATTTTGATATGAAAGGGTAGATAGCAGTGTTGCATGGCTGAAAAATCTGATTATAATAATTTCATGCAACATGAGAATGTGTTAGAATTCATACCAAATTATACACAAGACCCTAAAAGTCAGTACCCTTTTAGATATTAAAATAAAACTCTGTCCTTGTGCTTTAAAGATTGATAATCCAGAGCCAAAATGAATGTTGATTAGGTGGTGATACAATTCTGTGCATTTCCTAAATCTGGAACTTCTTACTTCATAGCAATTTAAGTTATATGCAATATGGGGTTTTAAATTTCCAGGTGAGGCCTGGCCAACTTAGACTCTAAGGCATCCTTTTTGTTTTGTTAAAATTTTCCATGTACAACAAACTAAACTCATTTATTGCATTTCAATCCAGACATGTTGAATTGTGCTTTCTCTTAGGTAACTACGTA
Organism: Darwinula stevensoni; assembly: GCA_905338385.1. Classification (NCBI taxonomy): domain Eukaryota; kingdom Metazoa; phylum Arthropoda; class Ostracoda; order Podocopida; family Darwinulidae; genus Darwinula; species Darwinula stevensoni. The sequence goes on along the minus strand of CAJPEV010001324.1, from coordinate 30,907 downwards.
ATGGATAGTTTTTTTTTTTTACCAATTGCATTACCTCTGACAAGGGAAATAGGATCTCAGGTTCTTGGGTTCTATTCTCTTTGGCCTGGGTTGGCAGAGAAAGTTCAGAGGTGGATTAAGTCCTGCTAGTCCCTTTTCTATGTTGTAGCATTGCCTTCTTCTTGATTGTTTTTACTCAATATCAATGTGTGAATTTATTTGTGAACTCTTCTATGTATCATAAAAATACCTCAGTCTCCAAGGAAGAAGTCTGCTAGATATTGTCAGATGATAGTAATTGGGTCAATTCATAAAAGAGGGAAAGGTGGGGGGGAGGTAATAGGGAAATAGCTATTTCACCCCTCCCCCATCTTGGTACCACTGCCTCTGTTCATTGCATTATTTACATCTACAGTATATCTCCAAGGCATCCAAGGTAGTGGTCAGTTGGATCAGTTCTGGAAGTCATGTAAAGGTAGATAAAATCAATCATGAAATGATGGGCATGGCAGCTAACCTCTCATCTTTCTTCTTTTTTTTTCTAAATATGAGTTAGCTATGCAGGTGATGATGATGCAGATTTATGAGGATTTATGAATATTTTCATTTTGAGTAAAATTTAAGAAAATATGCTTAATTTTAGACCAGGCAAGACTAGTTCCAAGTTTATAATGGATTAATTGATTCTAATACAAGTAACTTATATTGGCCTCATAATGATTCCATGTTGTGATTGTACTCCTCTAGATGAAGCTGAGGAGATTGGTACTCCTCATTACAATGCCTTGATATCCCGTGACCTCACAATGCGTCATTGTCGAGAGCTGCTTGTGGACCGCTTCTCTAACAACAGTGCTCTTCAAGATGCTTTGATCCTCTTCAAAGTCTGGCTCCTCCAGCGGGACCTTCTTCATGTAAATATCTGCATCTTGAATTCCTCTCCAACAGAAAAAGGCCCAATTGATTTTGCTAAGTGAGCATCATTCCTTAGGGGAGCTATGGGATGTCTGGATTCCAAGCCAGTCTCCTGTTTGCATACCTAGATGTCAAGAGAATGGTGAATCCACAGATGAGCAGCTATCAGATCCTTAGGAATGCCTGGAACTTCCTCTGTGAGTTTTCCATAAATGTTTCCAAATAATGTTCAGTTCCATAAGCACTGTATTTAGTATTTATAAAACTTTCAGGCACGTAACCTACTCATTGCGTGTCGGGTGACTAAAGTTTAAGTTATATGTGGCAGAAATATTTCATTTAACATGTGACCTGATGTTGTGGGTCTTTGAATGTCACAGCACCCCAGCATCAGTGTGTTTGTCTCTGGAAGAGAATGTGATTAGTTTAAATAATATTTATAAATTGGTTCTTATAAAATATTTAAAAAATTATCTATGGAGGGCATGTATCATTTTACAGGAAATAATTGTTCTTGACATTATATCTTCTTCAGCTGTGATGCTTCATGTTTGTGTTTTTTTTTTTTTACCCCAGGGGAGACAGACTGGAGCAAAACAGGGATTTCACTCTTCCCTGAGACACAGGCCCATGAGATGCAGCCGACCATTGATGACTTCCACAAACATTTTGATGTGGTATTCATTGACCCCTCTGGCTTCCACAATGTGTGTGCCTTTCTTGATCGATGCTCATATCACGAGGTGAATGCTTGCTTCTATTTTGCTTCTGACTCAATTGTGCTTTTCAGTTGCATGGAATTGCCTCCCTTGTTGTAGTTGAGGTTTGAAGCACATCAGGCATTGCTCTGCCTGGACAACCATCATTCTGAAGCCATTGAAGTCCTCTTCACCAGCCAGTCTCCATTTCTTCTCCGCCATGACACCTACTTCAAGTATGTAGTAGCTGGCCTTAGGTTACTTAGGTTACTGCCTTTGGCAGACACATTCCTTCCCTGTGGAAGGTCTATTGTCTTGACATATGCTGTCATAGTTTTCAGACACATGACATGGGAATTAAAGTCTCAGTCTTATGAAGATTTTGAAGGAGGAACTTATTCATCACAATCTTTGATATTTACTTGGGATTTTGTTGATATAGAATTTTACTTTGCATGTGTTTGCGTCAGTATAATTCATCAGTAAATATAAATCAGATTTTCAGTGCACTGAGTTTCAAATTGATATATATATCTATATTTGCATTTTATTGTGTTTCATTTGTTTTTGTAGTTTAGTGTAAACCAAATTCAGGTGAAGAATTTTACATATTTCACTTAGAGTTGCACCTAGCCAGTATTCATACTATGAGGCAATTGACAAAGCTTAATGATGTTACAGACTATTTGTTCAAATCATGCCTATTAAAACTGCCTCAGGGTGAATATAGAGGAACCACTACAGCTGCTACTTCAATTGGGAGGAGCAGAGAAAGCCTTGGATCAAGGACCTAGGAATCTCCATCATGCTACATGTCAAATGGTGACTCAGCTGCTCACAAAGGCTCTTGGCAACAGGTTTGTCTGCTTCCCCATTTACTTTTCCCCAAAATGGGTATATTAGAATGTTGATGGCGAACCAAGTCTCAGTTTTGCATCCAGCCATCACCATTATTAAAATTTGGATTATATGAGAGAATTTCCAATATCTATACTTAACAGTACCCATACCAATATGTTATCTTTCACAGATGTTGAAGAGTCAGGAATACTTTAATATATCAAATTTGGAAGTTAAGCTTACACCCCCCAATCTTGAAAATATAAGCAAAAATGGTGGGATGCAAACCTTAGAATTGGTTCAGCTTTCAACAATAATGATCCCAAGGAACAATTTTTGAGTAGAATGTATTATTTTTTAATATTAGTACTGTATCATTTCAACTTTTGTAGCAGCTTGAATAAATATACACCTGTATATTCTGTAAGCTAATAAAGTACATGTTCTATATATAGGATCAGGGGCATGGGAGTTTTGAGAGGGATGAACTCATTGACATGGTCTGTGGATGAGAAAGCACCAGAGTTCTCCTGCACCTTCATTGTTGGTCTGAGACTGGACCCAACTGAGCAACTGCGCATCATCGACAAGGGTCCTGCAGCCGATTCTCATCAGGTCGGTCCTTGTGTTTTGTTTGAAAATTTTGAAGCTGGACATGAAAATTACCAAGTTATTAGAGCTAAAGCAAGGATTGTGATGTTGCTTGCAGTTGTTCATGCTCCAATGCCATAATGGGTCAGCCTACTGTATCTGTGATGCAGCTTGATCTGAAAATGGTAAAAACCTGTTCCTACTTGAACCTAGTCTGGAACAAAGACCTGAAAGACGCATTCACCTATTCAAATGAACCCTACTTTGCTTGAGAACAGGTCAGATAATGCATTGTATGAGTCTCAGGTAGAGATGAAAAATATAATTGTAAGTAAACCTAATTATAGTTTGGTCAAGGTGAGAGGAATTTTGTCTTAAGGTACTCCAGGCCATTGTTCAATATCTGGAGATTTCATCCATAAGGACAGTTTACAACTTCACTATCATATTCGGATGTGCCATTAATTTTTTTTAATGCATTTGCATCAGAATAAACTTTTTTTTCTAGCATTCTGTTATTCAGCATATCTTTAAGATCACTGTACTATTAACGTCTTGCATATTGTAAATGCAGTCGGTTATCATTATGCAGGGTCTTGCAGCGGTAATGTCCATCTTCAGCTTCGCCTATTATTCTAGGCTTACTTGAGATTGTTATTCAGACTCAACTTCCTCTGGGAAAAAAAAAAGATATTTCTGGTAACAAGTATGAATGAAGAAGATCAGACCACTGTGAGATCTGAATGCTGTTGCATCTCCAACACAATTTTTGAATTAACACTTTCACTGCCAAGCCATTATTTGGAGGCCGTTCCCCTGAGGCCAAAGTAATCCTCCTAATTCTGGTGTACATGACACAAGCGATACCGTGAAAGGTGAGGATCCACTTGAGATGATGAATGCATGGGTGACAATCGACAAGCCATAATGACGAAACTGAGCTTGTCCGCAATGACTATCGGCAATCAAACGGTACCTATGTCGTACCGTATTTAATTTCTAACCAGTCTTGGAGTGCCATTGCTCCCACATTGTATTCCTTGGACCGCGAACCTTACGACTTCAGGCTGATTCCAAAAATGAGGTGCCTTCGATGAATGGCCGCCGCTTCTACGAAATAGGCGCTTGCCAATCAACTTGCGACCAACGCGTTGGATAAATTTGCCAAGAATGGGTTACAGTCTGTTCTAAGCTCTTTACAAACGAAAGGAAATGTGTGCTGCAAGTCAGGTTGAACTGGAGGGTTGACTGGAACAAATTAAGCAACTTGAACATTTTTTTATACAGATAAATTCTTCAGCGAATTGACGTGATAATGTAAGGATACCTTGTTGACGAGGTTCTTCAAGAGCTGTTGAAGTACAGTATGTGCACCCTTGCCCCTCTACTCTTGAGTCATGACAGATTTAATCGAATTGGTCAAATTTTCTGAGTGAACGGGGATGTGACTGCCAATGGGGAGGTACGAATCTGCATTTAATTTTTGCCTGATGGATCTGGGATGATCCTCGCGAAAAAATTAATAGAACTTTGTCAAAATGTGTACTCATCCATAAAAAGTTCATGCATCTGCATGCATTTTCAGTGATCCTCATGCAATTTGGATTCGTCTCTCGCAATGGCAGTCGCATGCCCTTTCTTTGCCATCTCAAAAAATGTGCTGATGTGAAACTCATGAATGGGTATCCATAAATTCATATAATTTCAAGAGCTCTAGGAAAACATTGTAGCCAACGTTCCTTTAAATTTTCAGACCAATGAATTACAAGGTATGAATTACAAGGTAAGGAGTGGAGAAAACTTTCAAGTTGCATTCTTTTCTTGTTATCCATGCATTCCAAAAGGGATCATTCTGAAACAGAGCATCTGCACATAGTTTGCTCAATTGAAAACCGGTTCTGGACCTTTTTGATATGTCCACGTACATACTGTACTATATATAAAGACTCCCGTAATATGCCCTATGTGCAGAAATGAAGAAAAAGTAATTTCCACTTTACCCTTATACGGAGATATACTTATATTGAATACATTGTAAAAGAGAAATGAGAAGTGAAACACCACAAATTTGATTTAAAATTGACCCCATCAGAAGGCGACGATAAAATTCGTAAGCTGAAAGGAAGAGGTCAATGGATCGTATCACACAAAGCAATGCAAACCACCCGTCGCAGGTCGTATGATCTGGTAGAAAGGACCTGTACGACCCGCCGGCGGCTCATATGACCCAGGAGAAGAGAGAATGTACAACCCGCTGGCAGGTCGTATGGGCTAGGAGGAGAGAGCCCTTATGACCCGCCGGCGGGTCGTATGGCAGCGAAAGTGTTAATATAGATATAACTCTGAATTCTTGCCAGGCACTTGAGTTCCGTGAATTCTGGGGAGAGCGGAGCGAATGGCGTCGTTTCCCTGACGGATCAACATGTGAGGCAGTGGTGTGGGTGGAAGAGAGGGATGCTGTACTCTGTCAAAGGAGAGTCATTCTACCCAACATTGTCACTTACATCTTGGAGAAGAAAGCTGGTCTTCAGCCTTGCTTTTTCCTACTGCCCCTACAAGACATTCTCAAGAATCCTCCCTACAGAGGAACTGGGGAGGAAGAGAGCCTTGCAGCCATCCAGGTAAACTACCTCCAGTCTCCCTGGGTGAAATTTTTCTTTGAACTTGGTGACTTTAAGCAATTGGGATTGGGATATCAGGGATTGGGAGAGCTGCGCAAAAAGCTCTTGGAGCTGTCGGACCTTCCTCTCAAGATCTCGTCGCTCCAGGGGGTGTCGCCCGTGTTCGCCTATTCTGAAGTCTTCCCACCGCTTCCTGGACTTGCAGAACCAAGCATTCCAGTGTCCATGAAATCATCCTCATGTGCCACTCTCACTGGAAACCTCCTTCAGGCTCCCGATTGGCTTCCCCCCCTTAAAGGTATTTTGGTCCTAATGGATTTAGCTTTTTTCATTCAGCAACTGCAAAAGCACAGAAATTAGATTGCTTAGGAGGAGTCAATAGCTTTACTTTTAACTACAGTCAACTCTCGTTATAACGAAGTTGATGAAGCTGCTGGAATTATTTCGTTATATCGAGTTTTCGTTGCATCAGGAGAGGGGTCATATATCACCAATTAGAGAACTGAATCCATATTGTGCATGTGTATACATGATTTCACTATCCCATGGGTGTATTATGGGAACCCAATGGCTTTTGAGGTTTCATGGACAACAGTACTTCTAACACGTTAGCTGCCATATAATCGCCGGTGGGTCACATTGCTTCATGGTTAAAGTGGGAAATGCATTAGAAGCTATCGTCGTAAATGTGTGAAAATGTGTGCATCCACCATGTAGAGGGCATACACCTCCCAAGGCCTTGTAAAAATAAACTTGCACGGGATGAATGAGGCAAAGGAACCCGATGATAAAGCTGCTGCACAAGCACTCAAGTGCTTCATTCACTCGCATCCCCCGTGTTCACATCTCCCACCACGCGCATATTCACCCACATTCACATTCCCCATCATGCATATTCTACACGCGCCAATTCCTTCTTTCTCATAGGCCATGCAGCTGGAGACCGGGGTGTAGGGATAGATAGAGATAAGGACTGACCCTTTTGCACTGGCATCATGAGGGAGAAAAGCAATTTATTTCCCTCTGGATGGGGAAAAATTTATTACATCCCTTGTACTCTCTGTCTGGCGACATGAATTCGTTTCTTTATATCTGAAAATTCTATTTAAATGTATCCGATTTTTGTTTTTTCTGCCTATGAACATGGAACCTGGTAACATTAAGGATTTCGGTATAACCGGTTTTCCATTTTATCCGTGTTCGTTGCACCAAGAGTCTACTGTACCAAAATGAAGCGAGAACCAAATGAATATGTATCTGGGTTCTTCTGAACAGCACTGATCCGTTTGGAGACAAGTGGGAAGTGGCCCGATGATGTGGAGGCCATCAGACGACTCAAAGCTGCCTTCTATGTTGAACTGTCCAAACGGCTGAGAAAGAGCCGTTGCCTGTGTCATGCTCTGCCTGATCGACTCTGGATCGTTCTGGTGAATCTGACCTTCCTTGTCTTTGTCAGAAACTAACCGAGAATTGCAGGAATCCACAGTATTTGGGTCTTGAATTGGATGTCGACTTGTATTGACTTTTTTCACGGAAATGTTATTTCATTTCATTCGAACCAGATGTACAGTAGAATATGGCTTAGAAAGGTGTTTAGAAACTGCACTTTGAAGAAGGAAATGGGAAATGGTTGGGTGTCTTTCTGATGTATTTATGGGCAATGGAGTACTGTCTCAATAAAATTTTTGACAGGACATACCCTTTCTTTGAGTGCTCCTGTTTCTTTTTAGCACCATATGTTCATGCTTTTAGGTAACTCCTGGCAAAAGATTTTGGAACTCCATGACCATTTTTATCAGTAATGGTTGTTCTTTTGCTCTTATCACACTATGAAGTCCATGAAGTCATTTGATCTCTGCAATGTCATTCTTGGTAATGATCGCTATTATTCAAGTTCAGACTACCTAAGCTATGATGTGTGCTTTCGGTCATCATTGTAACATTTGCTTGGTATCTTTCCAGGGAGTATAGTTTATAGTTTTTTAAAACCACATTCTCAAGTCCTATAAATGCTTAAAAAATTCCTGGTATGAAACGAAGCTCATCTTTGAATAATACTATTTGTCATGAGAAGTTAACTTAATGCTTCAATAAAGATAAGGCTGTCAGGTGGTCAAAATTGGATCTATCTTGTCTACTAACCCCAAAGCAGGGCTCCATATGCCATTCACTAAGTTCCTTACACTTCAGGGTGGAGGCAATTTCATTGATTTCATTTCTATGTCTCAATTTGAGTTGAGATACACTGTTTTGGAGGGAATTTTTATTTTCCAAATGTGAGATATTACATTGAGCCAAACTTGGCATGAATCTAAGATTCAGGAAAGATTGTCACAGCATGTCATATCTGAAGGATACTCACTATGTTGTTGACTATATACATAAAATGTCATAGACTCTCAGTGCATTTGAATGGATGTGGCAATTGATACAAGTGTCAAGTGTCTTTTTTTCAATGTAGGCAAAAATTCTAATTCTTTTATCCTCCTTTTCGACATATAAGTGCAGCATGAAATAAGTAATAGACAAATATGTGGCAATTGACTTTCCATAGAGGCTTTATGACTTAGAGGAAGTCTTTCCCCACTTAGGCCAGATTTGTGTTTGAGCTCAGAGTGACCTTTGCTGGAGAGGCAACAGTACATCAAAAAGAGCGGGATTCGACTGGGTTCCTCCGACTACGGGAGACTCCAGAGTCTCGTGCCGTCACCAAAGACACTGTTGCAAAACCTTATCTCTCCAGTGCCCTACATAGGTGAGAGAAATTGTGTCAGAAAGTTTCAGATCTGCCAGTGTCCTAATATACTGGTAAACTCAGTGGTATTTTTTTGATACCCCTTTCTCCTAAGTATCGTCTTATTGTTTCACATTTTCATTACTGTACAATGTATGGGCCCTTTTGAAATATTGGTTGAATGCATTTCAATTGACATCGTTGTATGTGACCAGGGATAGTTACTATGCAATATTAAGAATGAGATTAATGTTAGAATGGACAGAAAATAGTCTGATTTCAACAGAGGATATTAATTATGAGCATGATAAATGAAACCAGATTGTTTACATAATGAATTTTTTAAGTGATGTTTGCAGTTCAAGAACTAGGTCCCGATTCTTCTTTCTCAGCCTACAAGTGGAGCATCTGTGTTGGAGCACGGGAGTTCGGCTGTGCAAACGCTGGGTGGCATCACACATGCTTGGTCCTCCACACGTCCCGTGGGAAGTGGTGGAACTCCTCTCAGCACATTGCCTCATCTCGTCTCATCAATTCCCTACCCCTGCTTCCCCAGAGGCCATCTTTCTTCGCTTCCTCCAGCTTCTCTCCTATCATGACTGGGAGACCTCTCCCATCCTTGTCAACTTCAACTCTACTCTCTCAAGTTAGTACTGATGTATCTGTAGTTGTGACCTCCTGAGAAGATTCTTCAATGGATGTGCTTTATCCTCCACAGAGGAGGACGTGAGGGAGATTCGCAATCATTTTGACAAGCAGCGGGCAACACTTCCTCCTGTGTTCATTGCCACACCACTAGACAGATATGCATCAGAGTGGAGCAGGGAAGTCCCAACCCCCATGATCCTCAGACGTCTGGCATCCCTGGCACAGTCAGCTTTGGCGTTGCTCACATCCTCTTCTGTTCCCTCTGATTTCAAGGTAGGTGTTTTCCATTGGAGTGAAAATTTTTGTAAATGATTTCCTATAGTGTCTTATGATCCTTGGCAGGTACTTTTCTATCCAATACTGGATGCGTTTGATGTGTTGATTTGGCTCCGACACAGTCAGCTGCCTCGTCGAAGAGAAGCTCTCTTGGACGAAGGAACCTCCATATGTACACCCCAACCACTCCAATCCTCTCAAGATTCATATTGTATCCCCATTGTTGAGTTTGACCCAGTTCAGTGCTATCTTGAAGAGCTGAGGGTGAGAAGATGTCCTTGGTCACAGTCTGAGTAAAGACCTGTGGATGTTTCTGTGTATCATGGAGGGTATGTCTCTTGTTCATCCAGGGTTTGTATGGTGAGTTGGCACTGTTCTTCCATGACGAGCATGGTGGAGATGTGATCGGAGTCCTATGGAAGCCAGATGCATGGAAGCCAACAGAATTCAAGGTCCTTTGCCCTCTTCTACGCTCTGTGAAAAGCATGGAACCTATGCAGTGAAAGGAATTAGGAAGCAGGATCACTATCCAGTTAAAAGTATTACAGTCGACTCTAGGTAAAACGAACATGGATGTGATGAAAGCCGGTTATATCGATATCCTTGACTTGCCCTGACTTGTACCTATAGACACCCATCCTAAAAAAAAAATTTTATATAAGAAAATCAGATATAAAGAAATTTAATATACAAGGTGCTCCATTTATCTTGAGACCATGAGAATGTTGATTTAAAGGAAAACTGTCATAATAATTTCAATTTTCATTTCAGATTGAAGATAAAATAATGCTAAGTTATTGAACATGGATCCCTGGAGCCTAGGACACTGTGCAGGGTTAGTGAAACATTGCTTTGAAAGTCACTCATTAGTGATTGCACAGAGAGCTTTCAGAAGAGAATTTCACACGAGATTCTCCCAGTAGATCTACTATTCTGCAGTACATCGCCGAATTTAGAGAAGGGGGATCTGTGGCTGATAAGCAAAACCACACACCCATCAGAGTGAACAGTAGAGAAAACAGCCATCATAAGCTCAGCGATTTAGCAAACACCCTGTTTAACGGAAGAAAATTTGTCCTCAGACAAAAAGTACACAGGATATTATTCATTTTCCCCTGTTCAGAGTGAAAGATATTGTCTTTCTCCCCATTGACAGAAGTGCTGGTCAGTCCTTATCTCTATCCCTTCACTGCAGTCTTCAGTTGCACAGCTTGTATGTTGAATGTAGGAATTGGCGTGTGTAGAATGTGCGTGATAGGGGAACTGTGAATGTGGGTGAGTGTGCGTGTGGCGGGGGATGTGAACACGCACGATGCGGTGAATGAAGCACTGAGTGCTTGCACTCAGCAGCTTTTCATTGGGTTCCGTTGCCCCGTTCATTCTGTGTGAGATTCATTTAACAATACTTCGGGAGGTGTATGCCCTCTACACAGTGGAGGCTTTTACACATTAACGACGATAACTGCCAATCCATTTTCCGATGCTTTGACTGCAAGGCCATGTCATCCACTGGCGGATATGTGGCAGATAACATGTTAAAGTACTGTCGTCCATGAGTCCTTAGCACTCGATTGTCGGGTGTGGTCCGACATTGTTCATAGCATTTTGAAAAAATGAGTGGAAAGGGTGAAATCTCAACAGCTGTAATGCGCCCAAGAGATAGTGCAATCATGTATACACAGACATAATATATATTCAATACTCATAATTGGAGATATATAGGGTACCTGGGAAAAAGTTTACTGTTACAAAGGTATGTATATATTTCCACAAAAAAAAATGTTTAAAAACAGTTTATTGACACGTACATAAAACTGCGAATCTGCCTGTGAGTGAAAGAGAGTAATCTAACGGTGATAAATCTTGAGAGTGTGGAGGCCCTTTTACATCACCACGCAATCAGATTAATTTTTTGGGAAGCGTTCCTTGAGCCAGTCCATCCAGATTCTTGCTGCGTGTGATGTGGCTGTTGAAACTCCAGATTTATCTCCATTTATATTAATTTGGGGATGTGTTGAAGGCACTGTTTTAAGAGCTCCCACAAATTCTTGAGGAGTTGAAAGAATTCACTCAGGTGGATTCGCTTTATCCTCCAAGAAATGCTAGAACGTGTAGTATACGATTTTGCTCTCAGGCTGTGTCAACGACGAGGTGGTCATGTAGAGCTCCTCATTCGACACAATTAGTTCAAAATATAACTGAAAAAGCTCAAAAACTTGGTTATTATGTAAGTGTGTCAATAAACTGTCTATCAAGCGGTTTTTTTTTCATAGCTTTGTAATAGTACTCATTTTTTTCTGGTCATCCTGTATGACACTCACCATAGGTGCTGAACCCAGGGGGGCATTATTGAGGGGGCAACGCCCCCCCAAAAATGGCCAAATTTCAGCAAAAGTATGGCACATGGGAAATTGAAAACAAAATGCTGCTTCACGAAAGAAATGAAAAATTGATTTTCCTTTCTGTTTAGAGCTCTAACTGGGGGAGATCCCTGCATCACCCCGTAAGGGTATGAGGTGGAAGGATCATGCCCAGCACCCCCCCCCCCCCCATTGCTCGTCACTCTACTACCATAATAATACTGAGCTACCCCAATAGATCCTGGAATAATTCCATCAATGATGTTTCAGGTGCATGAGGAACTTCCCCCCCCCCCCAAATTTTTTAGAAGTCAGTGCCTATGACCCTCACTTCTTATTAATAAATAAATCGGTGGCTTCAACTACGTTTTACCAAGAGTTGACTGTATTTGTCTTTTATATGTGATAACAAACTGTTGCCAAAGTGTATGCCCAGTTCATGGTCTAATTTTGAAGATGTCAATCAGCCATAATGATTCCATTCCAGTCATCTGGCCCTGCTTCGAAAGATGTTAGAAGAAATTCATAATCTAACAATCCACACTCTATCCTGAGCAATGCACATGCGAATGAAATTCTACCATATTCGTAGACTTGGTAAACATTCATTGGGAGTGCAATGATTGGGATCGGGACACCCATTCCTTTGCCTGGTAACAAAACTTTGAAATCATCCACAAGTAAGTTGGTGGCTTATTTTGCCACACTCCCCTCATACAGTGGAATATATGATGGCAGTTTTGGATCAGGGATGACCAATGTGTCAACCATGGTCTTTTTGCTGATGAAGATACCATTTTCTGAGAAAGTAAATGCATATGCAACTTCTGTGATAGAAATGGCCTATGTGCTTCAAGTGAAAAAGTTAAGTGTGAGGGCTTTAGAGTGGAAGTTTGGGGGGGGGGGAGAGAACTTGAATTTTTTTTTTTCGAATCATGTTTGACATCACATGATATGCTATATAGATCAGTGGTTCCCAAACTGTGGGTCGCAAGAGGCATCAAGGTGGGTTGTGTACATTTTCACAATATAAAAATCACATAATCTGCATCAGTTCAGGGTAAAACATGCCCTGCAGAAAAGGTCTATCAGTTTTATTCATGTCATGATTACTTTTAAAATACTTTGTTCTGGATTCCGGTGGGTTGCAAATTTTCTGTACAAATTTTTCTGTAGGCAAGTGGGCCGCAACTCAAAGGAGTCTGGGAAACACTGCTACAGATCACTTCACATTGGAGTGGTGGTTCTCTGAATTATGAAACTGGATAAAATGACGATAAATGTAGCATGTGGTACCACACCTTTGACTTGATTAAAAGTTCAACTCCATAAGAGAGTGAATCCAGGAAGAAAAAGCATTGGAGTTTGTGTTAAACTGGTCTTCTCCCAGTTTACTGATGTAACTTGTGCATTTTGTGTCCCATTCATTAGCATGCAAAACTTGCAAGCAGCTCTACTTACTGTCTCACACCAGACTGTCTACCTTTTCCCCACAGGTATCTCGTGTGAATGCGAGGGTGCCACATAGCAAAGCAGGAAGCATCCAGTTGCAGCCTGATGCTGAGTCCACCTTGGAATCTTTTCAACTGTTAGGAGCTGGACTTGTTTCCTCCATTGAAGCATTCACTGATCGCTGGGTCATCTCCTAGCACTTGTTGAGAATCTATGCTGTTTTTTTTTCAGGCAATACAAAAAGCATGATATAACATATTCAGAGCAGCTTCATTTCACTTCCTGATTGTGACTAATAAGATACAAACATAAAAAAAAGAGCGAATTATCACTTCTGGCTTTGAGGGTTCTCCTCCCAAGGCCGAGGTCCTCGCTTGTTCTCCCAGTGCTCCACGTCCACTTTCTGAACACAAAATGCCATCAACTTCACACGAATTTCAAGATATGTTCTACCATAGCACAACAATTTTCATACTTCTGACCTTTTTCATTTTCTCATATTCAGACTCCAGAGACACCTCACCATACTTTTTCATCGTTATGCCTAGTTTCTCCATCTCCTCTGGGTGAATTTGTTGCTGCTTTCGGAAACGATACCTAAAGGACCACTACCACTCAGTACCTGTGTTTTCTATTGGGTGGAAACTATCTGATAGCTATCTAGGCTGAATTACTTCACATCCACCTGAGGTAGCCTAATTAAGCTGCAGGTACTTAAAGCAAAGATTCTGGTGTTTACTTAGGTTGACTCCAAAGATCTAGTGCTTGAGAATTAAGTTTCTTCCAGTCAGTTAGAGTGTATGCCAAAAGTACAGAATATGGGTTTTCTAGGTCAAATGTGCAAGGAAGGAAGTCACTTATTGCAAGGAAGTTCAAATGTGTTGTTGTACTGCTTTGAAGCATCAAAAGTGACATATATACAAGGTATACCATTCCCATGTTAAGGGGGAATGCCTTTTTGTTGCATTTTCACATGTGGCTTCAGTTGTATTTTCATATGTTTCTCTTTTTGCAATTAATCTTATTTGGCAACTATCAACATGTCAGAGTTAGTCATAGGAATATACGTACTACCACAGCCATTTGGGGTGGGAGGCCAGATTTCACATGAAAGAACTAGAGTAAGATATATGCCTTAACTCTCAACTAGTTTTTTTTTTTTCATTGAGTAACTGGTGATGTGCAGTCAAATAGACCACAGCATTAAAAATCTCAGTAAAAAGCAGCTTTTCTTTAAAAGATGAATTCACAATTACCATGGCAGTTTCATGGCTAATTTCACTACATTGAAGCCATATGGTAGTAGCATATTCCCTAGACTAACCCTGACATATTGACAATGACAAAATGATATATGCATAGAAGCACCAAATGCAAATGTGCCTGAAGCTGCAATGTGAAAATGCAACACGGTATTCCCTTAACAGGGGCTTTGTATACCTTCTGTATGTCACATTTGGCCTTGCTTATGTTGAACATGCTTTTTTTTTTCCAACATTCATCAGAGCAATACATTTGACTTTGAAACCCTATACTTTCTCAGTGCTGTTGAAGCTAACCTGAGATCGGTGAATTCACGGAGATAGAAGGAACCTCCCAGGACCAGAATCATGAAGGGTAGCCCATGCTTGAAAAGGGGACTCTTCCATATGGATCTTGTCATCTTGAAAGTTTCTCTTTCACAAGACTGAGCATCTTGTCATATTCTTTCCACCCTTGGTTTGCTCATATTTTCCACAATATGCTAAATGGTTCCATTTTTATTAAAATGAAGCTGATACAGCTTATGCATTACTCCCAATTATAAATAATGATATCCAAAGTATGTCAACAGCAACCTTTGTAGACAGCTCTATCACTCCTTGGTGAAGTGACATTGGACAAATCTTGTGCTTGGAAGACTCAAGGCCCAAATGCACAAACTTCATTTATGGAAATTAGAGACGCCTTTGAGCTGAAGAGCTTTTTTCCCTACATAGTAGTCCATGAATTCATAAAGTACCATCAACTTAGGGTTTCAGCATGTGGGCCTAAGCTTTAAGCTTCAGGCCAGGCATCTCAGGTCTATGAGAGCCCCTAAGAGCAGGTTTCAAGCAATTTCATAGGCCTATCAAGCCAAGAAAACAAACATAAGTAAACATATTCATTCCTCCAAAGGGCAAAAAAAAGAATTTATCTTCACCAAAAACATGAATAATTCAGTGTTTGTTCACAAAAGACCTAGGTGGGAGGAAACACACAGAACTCAAGTCCCCTCATTGCCTGAATTCAGGAAGAGCAAATAATCAAAGAAACATGCACGAATCATTCTGCCAGAATTACTTTGTACTCGCACAACAAAAGCAACCCACTTTTCAAATGTTAATATGACCTGAATATTTCATCAATCAGGATATGGGACTTTCCAGTCCTCAATTCCCTTGATAGCATAATGAATGTTTCTTTACTTTCTGCATTGACAAGAATTTTTGTGTATATGAGTAAACATAGGTCTGTGGGAAGTAGACTGGGGAGAAGCACGAGGCAAAGAAAACGGTCAATGAAAAAATGAAAGAACGGCATCACATCATAGACCTCCTCGTAACGAGTCGGTGTTGCCAAGGTGAATTTTTTTTTCTTTGGAAGCGTTCGTAAATGCACATCACTGCTCCACACGTTCACGGGAGTCCACGATGCACAAGTCCTATCCATCTTCTTTTGGTGGAGTACTCCAACCTAGATGACATACACCAGTTTATCATGCATCCATTTTGTGCATTCAAATGTGTCAAATTGAAATTTAAACTTACCATTCTTTTCATGGTATTGGACCAGGGACCTGAAGGACTGCTGGGCTCTTGACAAGCTATATTGGCCCTGTAAAAAAAAAAAAGAAATTTCCAACCTAGATTCAAACTGATCCTCTTAACTCAGGTGTCTAGAATTTTCATACATTTGTTAAACATTTATATTACCCAAGTGGTCTTCATTGGAGTAGAAAATCCAGTTATCAATAAATGTAGACATACAAAAGATAGCAAATTAACTACAGTGGTACCTCGCATAACGAACGCAATTCGTTCCAGTGGTGCGTTTGTTATGCGAAACACAATTTCCCATAGAAGTCTATGGGAAATCATGTAATCTGTTCCACGTCGCCGTGAAAAATCAAGGAAATTAGGAAAAAATGTTTCACTTTCACTCGCGAACACCTCGCATAACGAACGCACCACTGGAACGAATTGCGTTCGTTATGCGAGGTACCACTGTACTAGCAATTTATTGAAAGAGATTCTTTGAATTGGTTTAGCCAATCCTTACAAAAAAAAATGCTTAGGATTAAATAGGCTACAGGAAGAACATGTAGGCTGGAGTGTGAAACAGTTCTTCCTCTCCCAAGTCATATTTTTCCTTCTGATCAATATATATCTATAGAAAATGTTGATAGGACAAAAGTCTGTCCCTTGACAGGTTTCCCCACCTTGTTGGCGCCAAAGTGGATGCGAGCACCTCCTTTGACAAGGGTTGCAGCAATCTGCATGATAATTGCCTCCACAGTATAGGCAGAGCTCCAACCTTGCTTGGTGAGAAGTTCCATGCAGATGGCTCCCCCAACGAGCACATACCCACCAGAGATCATGGGATGCACCACCCGTACAAATGGCGGCTCAAAGGGATAGGTGTCCTGCCAGCAACACATCATGCAAAATATGAGATTGAATGCACATGCCTTTTTAGGGCTACTTGCATTCATCAAGCATGTCAAACTCTGGAAACTCAATAATATATTATGCCATGTAAACCTTGAAATTAGTGATTAGAGGGGAATAAAAATGATACAGTTGGCCATTGAGGGGGTTAATACATTATGTAAGGGGTAGTATGAATGACCAACAGCATGCCTATTAAAAAATACTTATGCAATGAATCATAACCAAATAAAGTATCACATTATTACCTTGAAGAAGAAGTTGAATAGGATATGATCCTTTCCTTCCTTCTCCTTGAGCACAGTCAGGTCTTGGTAGAGTTGAGAGTCAGGGTCCACGACCTTTAACCTCACATACCACTCATACAGGTTCTCGTTGTTCAGTTCTACTGTATAGACACCTGAGAAAGTGGAATAAAAAAAAAAGTAAAACTGAAGGCTGCTGAGGAATTTTACCACAAAGAGTGTCTCATCTTTCTGACCTATCTTGAAGCTCTCAGAACGGTAGATGTCCCGAAGCTCCTTCATAAGCCTGTCAGTTGCCTGCACTGACCCAGAGACCAGACCTTTCAAGTAATCTTTTCTCTGAGTGTCCTTCAACCTTTCTAGCACCAGGAGATTCTCTGCTGCTATGTCACTTTCCTAATTGCATTAAATATAATTCCTTGCAAATAAAGGGCCAGCTAAGAGAGCAAAAATGAAAAGACAAAAAATGCCTACAGTTTCAGGCTTTGTTGGAGGGTTCTCCATTTCAATGTGCATATCATCCTCCTCATCGTCCTCCTCCTCTTCCTCATCGTATTCTCGCGTACCAATACCACTTTCCCCACTGCCTGATGGAGAGCTTGTGCTCTTGGAGGAAGGGACATGGAAGGTCCAGTCAGTTTCTAACTCAACCGGTTCGGGCAGCTTCTGGAGTCTACACAATTCTCCCACAAGTATTTTCACCTGACTCAGCAACTAAACCGGGATATTTCAGTAGCATTAATTGCCTGAACAATTTTCAAATGTTCAATTATAGATTCCTAACATACTAAATATTAAAAAAAAGACTCACATGGTTATCTTGACCAGTGGTGGAGCTCAACCGCTCAATAGCAGGTGAGAGAGAGGGCTCCTCGGACACAGAAAACCAGATGGGTGGTGTTGATGGATACGTTTCCTGCAAGTGAGAAAAAAGGCAATAATTTTTTTATTATTGACATTAGGTATGCAACCTATATTTTGGTACCTCATAAAGTTAAAATAAAAAAGTCTGAAAAGCCTCACTCTGTTCAGTTATAGCATCAGTTCATAACACAAACATAAGTTAGGCTAACTAATACCTGAAATTGTAGTACTTTACAGAATGACAGCACTTTAAGGATCAGCATATCTAGAAAACTTTCATGATGTAGCTTATGCTTGGCTGAGACATGGCCATGGCCTCACCAACAGTTTTTCAACTGTAACTGAAAATGCTAAAAAGTTGAGATATGACCTTTGCACACAATGGTGATGAATTGTCTCTTGGATATCTTATGGAGGCCAGGATCATAGGTAAACTAGATATCCCAAATGACTAGTTGTGCAATACCAAATCTTTGGCTCTCTCATTTTCAAGCTAAAATTTCTAAGGAACCCCAATATCAGATGAGTTCCAGATTGAGGAGCTACATTTTTTGCTCAGGTTGAGCCATTGCCTCTTTATTAGGAGTAAAGGAGAAAAGAGAATTATGATGGAGGAAATAAATTATGGCAAGATCACTGAGGTTGCTGTACTGGACCTAGATATGCATTAAAAACTAGTTCCAGAGATGGGCAGGTGATATTGGCTTCCTTTAAAACGTTAAGGTACATTAACGTGCCTAGTACTTCTCATAGTCACTTATTCAACACCTTCTGTCAGTCAAGAAAAAATATTAAATAATTTTAAAAATAATATACGAAAATAATTGTTACATTTCAAGATTTATTTATAGGCAGATCACAAGTCTTTATGAGATTTACAGTGATGAGGCTAAAGAGGAGAAACACCAGAATGTCCTAATACATGCATAGTTTCTGGGGAAAAACTCAACTTAACCACATTTTGCCTCATTGGCAAAGGTTGTGAAATTGAAGTACCCTGAACCCCTCAATGCAAATCAAAATTTGAAAGCATGACAAAGGAAAAGATCTTACCGTGATATTGGCATGAAGCTCAAATCTCCGCCCATTGGCCCCAATGAACCTGCATGCTAGCTCATCCACATTGGCAGATATCACCTGGAATCGCTCGTGGTGAGTTGGGAATAATGACTCCAAAATTCTAATTTCTTGCTTCAAAGCATTCAAGCACGCCATTGGCCTTCTCGATGCATTGTCATCAAAGCTTCAAAGACAGAGATCCATTCCTTCACTCCAAATCATTACTTTTAGGCATTCACCTTTGCCTGAGAGAAACAGAATTTCACCTTCAGAATTCCACTTTATTTCTACCTTAGGCTTAACACATCAGATACTGGGTTTCATTGGCCTGCTAGGCACCTGTCTGCCATATGAGGATCAGACAAAAGCTTCATGCATTTTCTCCTTGGTGTCCACCAGCTCATGCTCAAGGATGCTAGAATCTCAATAGGGTACGCCCACTCACGTAGGATTAACGGTAACTTACGGTGTATGTTGGGTGCCCAATAAGAATAATGAAGCCTTGTTAAAACAGGACATATCAAACGAAGAAAATATGAGACAGACCAGGAAGCGAAAAAATAACAGGCACAATAAAATATAACCCAATAAGAGGCATCTTTCCTGCGGTACTTAACTTATAACGTTTGGGCTAACCGTGACACAAAAGAGTTCTTACCACTATTATTAATCTCATTTTTACAGTGTATACCAGGAGATGATGGGGCATCTCCCATTAAGGAAGTGACATTAGACCAATAGAACTCATGCAAAATGTGTTTCGAATCCATTTGAAAACCACAATAACGTTATTCATAGCGCCAAGCTGTCCAGCACCCATCCATCACCAAGGTCACTGATGAAATAGCACTAGGCCTAGATGTTCCACTGTCGATGGCATCATTCTCCCTTCTTCGGATTAGACCTAGATTCCTGCGAAATCTGCCTTCAAGGTCAATCATCAGTCGAAATTAGTGGAAGAGAGAACAAAAACAAGCTCAGCTGAGCGAGCGCAACGCCATCTTTGCGACCTGCTTCTGCGCATCAGTGTTGCTATCGGCTCGCATCTCCGTTGGAGTTTTCATTTACGCATCTTAGGTTTAACATATTTTCTCATAATTTTTTTCAGTCTTATGGAATTTATTAACTATTATCTGCATAAATAATTGATTTTCTGATTTTATAATGACCGAGGGAGTCGCGTGTTCTCAACCTACGGCTGGCATTGTTACGAGAGCTGCGCAGTACTGACGGCACCGGACAGTCGTCGGTGGCACCGAATACCTGCTGGTGATACCTTCTATCAGTCGATCCCGTTTTAGCATCGCAAACACTCATCTCGGTGGTTCTGAGAGCCCGAAGAACGACTAATCTCCTGGCGCCTGGATGCTCTTTCGCAGCCTCGAAACGAGGGTGTAGCAAAAAGCCCTTGAAATCATCTGATATTAATACGTTCGTGACTGAGTGAGTGACTGACGCCAATTTTAAGCGCGTTCCAGATATGGTGGAAAATTGAAACGGTACAGAAGTATTTGTTGGGGTGCTCCGTTCGCGAAAGATTCTGGCGAGCCCTCCAACAGCTTTAACGTCATCATTTTATTTTCCTCAGGCTTATTTCTATCTTTATATTTTCTTGGCCTATTGCAGTTTAATTGAGAATTCGTTTTGATGCAGTCGTTTCCAGTGTTACGATAAACTGCTAATGTGAACAGTTTCGTTTCGTACTCTTCAGTCGTTGGCGGATTCGTTCTAACTTTTGACTTTTCCCGAAAAAATTTTTTCGCTTTCCATCTTCACGAAAGCTGAAACTTAGCACACAATTAGCTCTTAGGCTGCTAATTTCAGGGAAAATCCTGCCGTTGGCATGTGTCAGTAAACAATTTTCGGGGGCACGTTCATTCCGAAAATGTTTCGCTCCAGCAAAACGGGCGGATATTATGTGTGAAATTCAGTAGAAAAAGTAGTTTTTGAAGTGCATAAATGCATGGAGTTTCACCACTTCAGAGGGTGCGAGCGTCGAAAGCGCACGTTTCAGACGAATTTATTGCTTTCTTACCATTGCGAGCTCGTTTTGCCCGAAGGGCAAGCAAACTCGGAAATCCCTGATCGTGGTAATGATAAACCAGACGCTAATATTTACTAGACTCACGGGCAGGGAGCGGGCACCAACGGGTGGCTCGAGGCTTTCACGTTCTCGCATCGGCAAAGGGTAACAAAAACCAAGAAAGGACTCGAGTGTTTCTGCACGATTGCTCACAGCTTGCGCGAGCAATCGAGCTGCGGGGACAGGGTTCCGAGAATCCCTTGCGACGTCAGCTGGATATCACGCACATGGGGGGGGGGGCTCTTTCTCCCCTTCTGATTCAAGGAATCCACGAAAGTCATTTCACGTGTCGATCGAGTGCAGGCATCTCATCTCCGTTGCTCCTCTGTGACTCATGCTGGGATCCGGAGATTCTGTGCTATTGATTTAGTTATCGCAATGGGTTTGTTACTCAATGGTGAGGTTAACCCTATGTTGGAGAATGCGGATTCAATGTAACGTTTATCAGTTTTCATGACAAAACCGCTATCAACCGCGATTGTATTGCAGGTGTTGCTTCGAGGCACGAATCGTAAGCTTTTATTAGGACAGCTTTTCTTTCCTGTTTTCCACCTATAGGTAGCAATTCATAGGGAGCTCAGGGGGCTCGAGCTCCCCCCCCCCCCCAAAAAAAAAAAAAAAACCATTGTAGTTTACTGTTTTGTGTCCTTTTTTTTGCAGGGGACCTTCAAAGAATTAAAAATATTGTGACTATATTTCTGCTGCATCATTTTAAAGATTTCCACTGTGTGTAGATGGAGAGGAGACAAAACCATTTATTCCGCCCTCAGTTCCTCATTTTCACTTTTTAGGGAAATTATGAGATAAATATGTAGGTCGTACTGAGGGAATTCTCTGCAATATTTTCAGATGTATTTTTCCTTTTAGGATGAGTTTTCTATTCGTCACTTCGTTTGTAAGACGGTTCAAGAGGCTCCTTCCGGTTTCATGTCACATTGGAAATCATTTACACGGATACGCTGAGATAGCTCAGTTGGATGAGCGTTTGACCGAAGATCGATTACGGCGAGATCAAGCAAGATCGTTTGATCTTGCTTTTGAAATATTTTTCCTCTTTGTCGCTTAATATGACTGGCAGTATGCAATAAAGTAAGGAATCGAAGAAAAACCAGCGATATGCAGCGCCACCCTCGGCCGCACACAAACTTGGGCCAACATTGGCTGCGAGTGGGGGACCATGGATCCATATTGCAGTGGTATGCCCATGTAGGTGACTTAGGGAGCGGCATTTGTCATGACTCAGGATAATACATCTATCTGAGTTATTTGAATAGAAAGCTTCCCACTGTTGATGCGAGATGGAGCCTATGTAGCCGCATTTTATGTGCGATCAGGGAGTAACTCATTAATTAAAGACCCTTAACATGTTTCATTTCGGTTCGAATGTTCCATTTCATGAATTGGAAGAGAGTGACAGTGACAATTTAAATATATTTCCGTATTTGGGTGAATATGCATATGATGAAGGAATGCAAGAAAAAATGACCTAGCATAGAAGAAATTTGGCAGACATCACGGAAAATGCAGGCCAGTTTCAATGTTGTGGTATTCTGCGCTCAACCAGAGGCCATTCCTTTCATCCGTCATTGTCCATATCCGCCGGAATGAGGGAAAATGTATTGTTTCATTGTCATTTATTCCGTAACCCTTTCCAGATTTGTCCATATCTTCTATTTCTTGCATTTGAGAAAACCACGTCAATTTACCAGCAACTCTGGCTTTGCGTCACTAAATTTTACAGAAATCATGTTGACGTTTGTGGCGACATTGACATTCGTGTTACGCATTCCTATCAGTGTCATTTTCCAACGTCCCAAGCAGGGTCCTTGGCCAATTGTTTGAATTCCTGGGGCTTGTCCCCGCTGGTATCTGTCCAAAATCCCTAGTCGCATTTCCGACCAAATTTTCGCCGACCAGTGTGCTGAAATAAATAGCCGTTTTCCGAAGCCTGTCCCTCAGAACCCCTATCCCCAGGTTCATGCAAAATCAACCCCAACTCTCTTGAGCATTTTCAAATATACTTCTTTTTTATTATTATTCTAGACCTGGCATCAAATGAACATAACTGATTCAGAAACAGGGAGGGAAAGGTAGTGCCTTGAAACACGTCTGGCTGTTGACTTGGAATCCATTGAGCATCTGACTCCCTCGAGTCTTCATGGGCTTCCTCGCTTCAGTCTTTAACTTAGTCCATTTCACCAATGTACTCCGGGCAACACCGAAGGCGCCTGACTTCCTTCTCCACGCTTCTTCAGAGTCATTTCACATCATGAAGGGAAATACATCATCTCCATATCATGCTGACCTTTCAAAATGAAAGCGAGAGAAAAACATCGTTGAGTCATCAGATTCACTAAAGAGATGCGGGATATGGAACTATCCTTTCCAGGAACATATTATTCCTAGCGTTCATTACTTCATTGGAAAGCTGTCGCTTCGTATGGTGGTAATTCGTATGTCAAATCAGATTTGGTACAAAGGATCGCGATTCATGGAATTTCGGAAAAACTGCTGCACTTCATTATAATTACATAAAACTGCTCAGACTTACCTATTCGTGACTGTGGCTAAGTCGGGATGTGTCCGCCAGGTTCAATGACTTCGCAGTGAATTCATATCGGATGTTCCTCCGTTGTGCTCGTCCTTCTATCAGCTTTCTATATTTCTCCCAAGCTCGGATGGCATGCATGTGTCAATTCCTACCTTCCTGCATTCAAGAATGATGGGGGAAAATACGTCAAACCTAGTAAAGAGGATATAGTAGGTGTTTCAGGGAAAAAAAACAAAAACCGTATTCACGATTCCCCCCGGGCGCCTCCCACTTTCCTCTAATTTTCAGTGAAGTTTAAAGAAATCAAACGCATTTTTGCGGAATTATCTTGGCTATCCAGAGGCTGTTGTCAAAGGCGATATCAGAACATTCGTCATAAGTTCGCCCTATCACAGTGATGGGGTAAAGGGCAGGGAAATCTTGAATCAACTCACATGAGACAATTAATGGAGCAAGGTGTGGCGACGAAGGAGAGGAGTGCTACACTCAATGCGAATGGGCAGAAAAGCCTCTTCTCCATTGTAGGATCAGATCTAATCACTCCACACTAGATGGAAAGAAACTGACTGGGGCTGACAGGTGAGTCTTCTTTGTGCGTTTCTTCGCGCCACGAAGTAGGCCCGGTGGCAGGCTCCACCTCCTTTCCTGATTCGAGGGATGACCCCTGACGCATGAAAGAGTTCCGTTTCTTTAGATTGTGGAGGCTGAGTCTGGCTCTCCTCCCAGGGTGGGTATGGGGTTGATAAAAGATGTGCTCATCCGAATCGTGCAAGACATACACATCCATAATGGGTGAAGAGCCTAATGAGTGATTGAAATCACAAATGGGCTCAAATCCCGTATGGAAAGTGAAGGCCTCAAAAGTTGTCAATCGAAGGAAGTACTACTCCTTTGAGTACTTCCAGCCTGACCGAGAGAGACTTCGCGGCAAGGTCCCCGTTAGCGGAGCTAAACAACGAGGTAAAATATAGAATCGCAATCGAAACCTCCTTTAAGCGCCTAAATGTCATGCCGCACGCTGGCATGAGATGGAGATTAACCCTTTCCACAGAGTGGAATGGGTTAATCCCAAGAAACGAAAATCATAATCTCATCTTCAGTTTCCATTTGCATTTCTCGTTGACATGACTAATAAGAAGCGAACGAGGCAAGCCTTTTGATTCGACCAGTGGTCGCATGATTTGTTAAATAGAAAGTGGACGAAGTAAAGCTGACGTCGCTCTGAACATGGACAATTCATCTGTTTCCGCAATTTGGAAAAATCTTGACAGTTTCATTCCTACTTACAAAAACATGCTGTGAAATCACATGTGTGATTCCATTCCCTTCTCATATAATGGAGATAGACGATAAGGAACACGAGAGCGCCAGAAACGAATCGTCTTGTTTTCAGACCATGAATGCTTTTGATCGACATGAAACTTCAACTCAGGTGGGTGTCGCGCCCGAAGCCCCGCGCCGCCTACACGATGGAATGCGAAGTTCCACAGAGACATCGGACAGTTCCTCGATCGCGACGAGACCCAATGCACAACTTTCGTGGGAGAACTTGCCAAAATGCGGGTGGAAGGAACAATCGGTACCGTCATTGGGAAATCTTCATTGAAAAATGAATTGGAATTGAAAGAATTGGCACTTGAAATAATATAATATTGAAATAATAATGAAATAATTAGAACGTGCATGCGCCACATCAAGAAGTAATTTTTCAATGTATTTAAATAAACTTGTATTGCAATTCATTTATATTATGTTGAGTAATTTCCACATATTTCACTGATAAAATGCGAGAAATAACATTTTTGAAGTTGTAGAAGATATATATATAAACCGGGGGAGAGACATAAGGCAGTTGGAATTCTCACCGTTGTGTAACGCACCTATACAATACGCATGCGCGATCAAAATATGAATTTGACAAAACCAGACGCCAAGCCATTTCTTTCTAAGCACTGGCAACGTGAGGTTCCTATCTCACTCTCCCCGACACTCGTAGCAATCTATCGTTATCCCTTCGAATCAATGAATGCCCCCATGCCCTATGTAGAGGCTTTCCAACAAATCTGTATTGCTTTGAATTGCTTTAATATCCAATGGGCCTTTCTTTTCTTTTATGGTGTTTGACTGAGGCTTCACCAATGTGGATAAGTAATGAACATAGATGTATTGTGGGTCACAGTACTTGGCGAAACGCAAGGGAAGGGAGTTTCTTACCAATATTTTCGGTCATATGCCACTTCGAATATCCGTTACTCGCACGTTATAGGACAACAATTGAACATTTTCTCAGGGCCTAGTTTACCCTGGCTGGCCGTGGTTCCACTTTCTTGCCTCAATATCAATATTTTACAACCTTATTCGCCTCGCTTTGCTTTACAATCAATATCCTCAGCGCGTACGTAATTTTGCTTTCTCATATTCCGGATTTTTTTGAAGATAACCGATGAGATACAGGTGGATATGTGAATTACGTCGCACTAAAATTCGTTGTCGCTCTGTCTCGGTATAATGGTTCCAGTCGTGCTCTTTTTCAATTGTTTAGTACAATAAGGACACCCTGCACAGTTCGACGAACTGACATATTACCGTGCCGTCTTAGCATCTTAGCGTAAAAATTAATTACCTATGTTTTCTAATTTCATGATGTATCTTCAAAAAGACTTGCCGTAGAAAAAATGACGAAAGCTATCTCGGCTTGCCTACTCTCCTTCCTAATTTTACTTTCGTGTGATCAATATATATCGGTCGCTCAGGTCGGAGAGCATTAGACTGAATATTTGAAAGACCCCGGTTAGATCCCGGGATTCCGCACGATTTTATTCTTCTCCCCAAAGCACTCAATACCTTATGACTTCATTTTCTCTTTAAATGTTCTCCTTTTTGCTGCGTCATATGGCCGGGTATGACCATGACTAAAACTTCAACATCAGCATCATTGGATTGTGACAACTCCTGTCCGATCCCATCAGAGAGAAAGCCGATATATGACGCCTTGCTGAGCCAAGAAGTATTGGACAAGGCAAAGTATAGACTTAAAGTCGAAAAGGAAAATTTCATTAGCTTTGATTTTTCAGCAACATATTTAAAAAAAATTGAAACTTTCATCTGGGAAATTGTTTGCTTTTCTTTTAAGAGACAACAAAGCTCGCTCTCTAGACAATTTTTCCGATCATCTCTTGCAAAATCTCTCAGCCCTGCCCCTCGCATGGCTGATTCGAGTTCGTCATTGCGTATATCTGCAGCTAGCAAGTGTCACAGGTGCATGGGAACGCAACACGGGAAATCACCAGCACTGGGATTTTCTATTATGTCTTTCACCAAAGTATCACACGACATTGGGCCCACGTTTGCTGCCCGTGGGGGGGCGTGGGCCCACATCGCAGTGGGTTGCTCATGTTGCCCACACGTCAACGCTTGGGCGGCAGCCATTATTTTGTATGTTTCAGGGTGAGACAACTATCTCAGTCATTTGAACATAAAGCTTCCCACAACTGATGCGATATGGCGCCGATGTAGCCGCTATTTCAATGGGATCAGGGAGTGTGACTCGTTAATTGAATATCCCGGTACTTTTCATGCAGTAGTTGATATATACCCAGAGAGAGCGTAAGGGAAGACACTGGAAATTCTGAAATCCTTTGCTTTAACAGGTTAAGCAGTCCAAGAAAACTTTTGTTAATCGTAGAGGAGGCATGGATCACATTGTGGCTTCACTCCATCCGGTTAGGATTAAGGGTTAAGATCCCATCCTGCGGTATCTTCGCGGTGGTTCGTGCTGCGCAGCTATTGACGGCAAGTAATAAAATCCTTGGATACTTAATTTGGCGGTTGAATTGGTGGAATGACATCGGCGGTAGATGATGTTGATCATTACCATTGATTCTCCATGAACGAGATATATAACTAGAATAAATAAATCTTCAAGAAAGGTCTTCATATAAATTGTATTCCCGATGATTTTCCACAATTTCATTTCATGATTTCAAATTTGAATTTGTTATGAGTTGAGAAGCTCTGGTTCTTCGAGTGCAAAAACCTGAGTCGTCCCCGCCTTCAGGAGAGTGCTTGCATGATTTTTACGTATTTGAGATATCTAGAATCTATGGATGGAGTATGCATTTACCCATCTGAAAGACACTGACCCCCATTTGCGCGAGGAAATGCATGGTCTGAAGTTTGTGTCCTGCTCTCTCTTCCAGCAGATCAAGAATGGTCTTCAACAGCTCACGACATTGGAGGAAAACACTCTTTGTCTTCGGCGATAATATTTTCCCGTTTTCTCCCATCTGATGACGGGATCTGAGCACAGGACGAACCTACCTACCGTACCTACAAAAAAAGCAAAGGTTTCGCAGCACAAACTCTCAAATTGTACACAGCCAAATTTGATTTCGCTTGGGAGCTCCGCGACCAGTGTGGATGAGGCTTCGCAGACGGTAGCAGTCAATAAATGACTTCGCAGACCGTCGCAGTGCGGCTTTGTCGCAGCAATTCGCAGTTTGTGTGTATCAGCCTTTACGCTCTCACTTGGGTGAAGAGGGAGCTTAATCATGTAAATATGTGAGCACACGTTGATTTCCTTACTTTCAACTTTAATAAGAGCTGGTTATATTTTTTCGGCTCTTTTCTCGCACAGGGCACATTCAACGCTATGTATGATACTCTCTCTTTTAGAGAGGGCTGGAGTCTGTGTGCTATCGTTCAGATGGTCTTTCTGCCTGAACATTTTCATTGAATTCAAAGATGGTCGAGCACAGATCACTGTCGCAGTTGGGGTGGAATGTCAGCTTTCACAGCGCTCTCACTTGAGTTCCTCACCAATGGCGCGGATAATTTTTGCAGCAACAAAGCTTAGAATTTAAAAAGAACGATTTTTCTATTCCAGCGGTTCTCAATTCTGCGGACTACGGATGGTCCTCGGACATGGTCCAGAAATCATAGCATCCCTTACGAAAATGTCTTGTAGGATTCCTATATATTCCTTTAGGAATATATAGGATTCCTATAAGAATCCTATAGGATCCTATATGCCCCATAGAGTTCAGTTTGGGACCTATAGAGTTCCCTATAGAATATATTGATCTCCCTATAGAATATATTGATCTCCCTATAGAACCTATGGAGTTTCCTATAGAACTTATAGATCCCCCTGTAGAACCAATAGGGTTCCCCATGAGGCCTATAGGTTCCCTATAGGACACAAAGGGTTTTATATAGGACCCGTAGGGTTCCCTATAAAACCTATAGGGTTCCCTATAAAACCTAAAGGGTTCCCTATAGGACCTGTAGGGTTCGCTATAGGACCTATAGGATTCTCTATAGGACCTGCAGGGTTCCCTATTGGGCCTATAGGATTCCCTATAGTGCCTATAAGTCCCTATAGGTCTTATACAGAATCCTATAGGCCTATAGGGTTCGGTTTGAAGTTCTCCTCTAGGCCACTAGATGGAAGTATTGGGTTGTCACATTTCTGAAAGGGCACAAAGGTGCCCTCCCCTTACCCAAGGAATCATCTCTCACAAGAGAGTTTTGTACGTCCCAAGANAATCCTATAGGCCTATAGGGTTCGGTTTGAAGTTCTCCTCTAGGCCACTAGATGGAAGTATTGGGTTGTCACATTTCTGAAAGGGCACAAAGGTGCCCTCCCCTTACCCAAGGAATCATCTCTCACAAGAGAGTTTTGTACGTCCCCAAATGTCTCGCCTTGCCTCATTGTAGCAATGAATAAACTTCGACAGTTCCTTATTTGTCATCCCCATCTTCCAGATATAATCATGGAGTAACGTGAAGAAATATGCCCTTATTTCTTTTGAAACCCATGTACGAAACTGAGTAGACTCTATCCAAATGGAATTTCAATAAAGAGACGTACTCGCAGGTTTTGTCTTCCATTTCCTTTGGTCGAGAGAAGAATAATATTTCTTCCTACCGAAGGAAGTAGACGTGCAATCCAGCGACACATGTGCGGCAGGGCCATGAAGTATGCAGACCCCCGCATTATAGGTATTAATAATGCATGTCTCCCTACCACGGAAAAACCCCTAATCGGTTTTTGATTTACACCGAAATGCTGCGCCATTATTAACCCCGGTCGCCTTTTCCGTCGTAATGCATGGGTTTCGAAACTAAAATATCTTCCCTGAATCCTATATGTCAGGAGTCCTATAAGACCCTATAGGGATCCTATAGGATCCTAAAGGATCCTTTAGGTTTCTCGTGTTTCAAAAACCTATAGGAAAGTCTATAGGTTTCCTATAAGAAATATCTATAGGTTTCCTATAGGACATTTCCGTAAGGGTAGCCTTTAAGTATTTCCGTGCTTTTTCTCTGACTGCCTACTAGTAGGGCTAACATTATATTTTATGCGTTAACGATTGAAATGATTCGGCTCAGCGCTCATTTCCATGGATTTCATATCAATGGAATGGGTCAACACAAGCTGGAGCTTCTAATCCGATCTCTTGATTCCTTACAGAAAGTCTTGGCCCTGCTTCGAAGACGACGCCGGTTCAAACTGCACATGCTCATTTCATGAACCCAACCAGTTGAGCGTGGATTGTTTGCAGTCGAAGAGTGACACGAAGACCTCGAAATTCGATGAATCCTCCCATATCCTCACAGCAGTCGAGTAAGAGTTCTCAGTATTCCTGCTTGCAGTCTCATTAATTGATCCATATTCCTCATTCCTCATATGAAACCTGGAAACGATAGTTCTTTCTAGAGATTAAGGCCCTTGGTGCTAGTCCTCCAATACTTTTCACGAGCGTTAAAGTCAATTAGGAGTTTGAGTAATAGGTATGTGTTTGCTAAACCCAGATGCATGTTTACATTGCTATAAATCTTGACTTTCAGCAAGAATTAATATAAAATATATTTGCATTTTCTAATTATTTCTGAAAAGAAATGTTTAGTGTTAATTTTTTTTAATTGTTAATTTGATTGTTAATATTCTATTAGCAAAAAATTTCGCAAAGAATCTGAAGCAAGTGGGACTTACGTCACTTCAAGCGTCCCACTTCATGTTCTCAGAGTTACGCTAGGCGTATGCCCAACCGACGGACTGTCTTCGGTCTGGCTTTGGCCTACCTTTTTTCGCTCAAAAGATAATCAATCCTCGGCCTACAGGCCAATTAGGTCTATAAGGATTAATCCCTTTTCTTCGAGACACCTCGTTGAGGACGTGTAACGTCAGGCAAATCGCAGGCCTTCAGTCTCTCATGGCCCATTTAACAGAGAACGTGTAACGTTAGACCAAATGCATGTCTTTTCGAGTTTCATCAGCCATTTCATTGCGGTCGGGAA
>CAJPEV010001323.1:27941-69436 GCA_905338385.1 Darwinula stevensoni | reverse complement strand
TCGATGCGGGCGACGTTGCTCTCCAGGCCAGCCGTCATGGAATCATAAGCGTGCTTCTTCTCTTCGTATTCCACTGTTAAATCTCCCACTTGGTTCCGTAGAGGACGGAGTTCTAAAGAGTCAAATACCGATCAAAATGACGAATGCATGACGTTCTACTGGGGCATCCTGGTGATATTCGATGCGAACGTAAGCAAGTCGAGCCACGGTGTTGAGGTCATTTAAATGTCCGAAATCTTCCTACCGAGAGACACGAGAACATAGTAGCCATGTATTCTGCCTGAGGTTGTTTCATTCTATTTCGACAGCCCTTCCGCTTGAGAATGCTAAGGACAATTACGCTACAGTGCAGTCGATCACCCGTTCCTCAGCGTCGAATTAAATATGCCCCATATTCCTTCCGATGACATCATTGGCAGTAAGAACAAATTCTAACTTGCAGCCGCTCGTCGAAAGATGATCGACGCAGTTCGGGAGCCGCCAAACATCTGTGGGTGTAACATACAGTGGCTCTGTGCATCGTCGGAGTCGAAACGGAAGTGAGTGACGTGAAGCAGTCGTACCACATGACTTCTGTGGGTCATTACATGTAAAGGTAAAACCATCGCAGTTAATGTTGAGAGACTACGACGATTTCAATTGGCCACTTCTTTGGCATTGAAGTTCAGTTGAGACCACAATGTGGTCGAAATAAAAGGGATTGAGCCAAAAAATGTATGAGCGAAACTTGAAAAGAAAACCTGAAAAAGTCCTGCAGTGAAACTCCTCCCCGAAATGTCAACAGGAGCTCGAGGAGACGAGAGTGAAATTGACGAAATTGAAACGAGAGAGATCAAATGCAGATTTTCAATTGCATGGCTTGCGAGAAAAAGCACTCCGAAAAGCTTGGGAAAAAATTTAGTCGGAATGTGATCCAATGCACTTGTTCTCTTTTTTTCTCTCGGCGGAGCATTCGACAATAATAATGAATGTAAATAATAATGACCTTGTAAAGAAACAATTTTTTTCACAGGTTGTCTACGACCAAAGAGACAATAGTTAGCAGTAGCCTCCGATTCCGTGCTTTCTCACTTTGGAAAAATCGAGATTGAGTAGAGCGTGAGACCTTTGATTATGGGGGCGAGGTGAGCTTTCCGATCTGCGATTTTAGTATTGAGTTGTAGGACGAGATCGGACATCTCCTCCAGGGTCTTCCCTTTCGCCTCATCCAAGCCACTTTTCGCCTGAGACAATTGCTCCAACCGCTCCTGTGTACCTCGGAACCCAGACACACCCTCACGAGCCTCCATGGTTGCCTGAAGGGAAGTGAATCCTTGCAACTTTTTCTCGCAACCGATCGTCTAGAAAGTCAGTCGATGATCCTACCAGAGCTTGGAGGATGTTCTCGTTTCTTTGCTTCAGGATCTCTTCCGTCCGACTGAGGACGCCGAACTCGGATCGAAGTTCCGACAATTCCGTCTTCTTCGTCTTGTAGATGGAACTCTTCCCTCGGAGTTTGTTCACGTACTCCTTGAAGTCCTCCCCTCGAATCAATGTCTCGTTCCCCAGCGCCGCCATCTGGGAGTTCTTTTCCTGTTCGCATCACACACCACTGTTGAAGCTCGTACAACTGCAAGCTTGGATTCAAGAAGGGGAAATGCAAGCAATGGCGAAGGAGAAAGACCTTGATGTCCTCTTCTATGGTCGCCTTCTCACTGCGTAGCTCGTTGAGTTTTTCCGCTGCGGCATCTTTCTTACGGGCAATCACGGCTGCTCTTTGGCGGAAGTGAGTCAATTCGTCATCTTTCGGGTCGTTATCCGTCAATTTCCTCTCTTGGGCACTCTGTATCTGAGCTTGAACCTGGGCGATCTGAGGAAATAGGGGTAAGGGGATTTCTCGACAAAAAACAGCAGATCGGTGAAGAATGAGACGAGAGGGAACCTCTCCCTGGAACCTTGCTTTTGATGTTTTGGAGCTCGTTTTGACCCATGGCAGGCTCAGCAGCTACCCTTTGCATCGTCTCCACCCCAATTTTCTTTTGAGCCAGCTCTCTCGGCAATTTCTCCTCCACGATGTACGTATTCACTCGGACTTCCTCCTCCAGCTTCTGCATCAATCCTTGACAAAAAAGGATCCAACAAATGAATGGGAATGAATGGTGATGGTGATGTAGTGAGGGAGTTGGAATGTGATAGAGAGCCACATACCCTCGGGAGTGGCACCCAGTCCAGCTTGACGTAGGGACTTCAAAGTTCCCTGGAGTCGTTGAATCCGCTGCTCTGCATGAGAGACGGCCGAGGTTTGGTCTTCCTCTTGACCGCTCAATTCCCTCTCGCGTTCTCTTTCGATTCGGAGATTCTTGGCCACTGTCAGCATGGCCAAATGATTTGGGGCACCTTCCACCTGCAAAGTGAATTCTACATCAACCCCTCGTCATACTCCTTCTCATCAGGGCACAAATACAGACTGAAGAAATTGGGGCAATGTGCCATAGCTATGGAAAATGATAGTGCAAGATTGCGACAATATTTGCATGATGCCAGGTATCTGCCGCACCTGTGTGCTGCATCGTGTGGTGCCAATTGCTTCATCCCACGTTGCAGATTTCCAATTAATTTTATAATTCCCCTATCCTTCCCTGGTTTCATATGTCATCCCATCGTACTAAGTCATTTTTCTTGGTATATGCCATTACTTTATCCCAACCTCCCCTACGACGATGGAAAAAGAAAAGAGGTGCATGCCTTGTGTTTCATTCTCTCGATCCGTTGAAGCATGACTTCTCTTTCCGCTTCCATGTTCTCGATGTCTTTCCTCATCTCACCCGTAGAAAACCCCGATCTTTTCAGGTTCTCGCACTCCTTGTGCACTTCTTTGAATTGCTCGATCAACAGCTCATACTGCAACATCGACGCAAAATCCACTGGATGCTTTAGAAATATATTAATCGGATCTCCACAAATTTTGCATTTCGTCCCGCCGCCGCACGAAGCACAAGAAAGAAGAGAGAGAGAGGGGGAGAGAGACCTGGTTGTAAAGTTCGCCGACATCAACGTCAGCGACGATCTCCATGGGGATGTCCACCTTCACCAGATATCTTGCCAAGTAGGCTCTTTTTTTCAACTCTGGAACGCGTCGGAGGAGCCATTCCAGGATCGGGTAGATCACATGCTTCTCTCCTTTCACCAGACCTTGCAGGAATTCGCTCCTGCATTCCATTCAATGACCATAAACATTGCACACGCAAGTAAACCGTTTGCAGTGAATCCCTGAGTGGATGACATTAATGCCGTAAACACGGAGCAAGTCGATCGCGATTGTGATGGAGATCGAAAGAGTAAGGGAAATGAGGGGGAAAAAAGGAAATCGTACGGGTTGCCTGGCGTGGGGTATTTGAGGATTCGGAGAGTGCCGAACATCCGCAAGGCCATTTGATCCGGTTCTTCCTCGCGGATGTCTCCCACCTGCTTGGGGTCGATCTCCGCCAATACATCGTTAAGGATCTACACATTGTTCAAGAATCATGTTTTCGTGCGGGTTTCCTCCAATGCTCTCCATGGGACGAGGGAAGAAAAAAGGAAACGATAAAACCTGAAGGATCTGGTCGTTTTTCAGAGCATCGAAGGTGATGAGATTATAGGAGTGATTGAAGGGTGCCTTGTTCAGGACCGCAACGATCGTCTTCAATTGTTCACTCATGATGTTACCGTCTGATTTCACACTTCACCCCGCCGTCGTGCCACCATCACGATGGCAGGAAACGGGCGTGTGCCTGGTCGCCATAGCAACCCATCGATCACGCGTCACGCTCGTAGCTTCGACATCTGCTCGTCCATGCACTTCTTTCAAGTATCGCATACCACTGGCTAGATGTCTCTGTAGATCCGTGGACATACGCATGGATTTCTGTACGACGTTGAGCACCTTCTTAGTAACTCTTAGTTGCTACTCACCGAGTATTTACCGAGTACTTACCGAGTTATTCAGTACTGAGAAAATTGGCTTTCAAGATTTCGAACTTTAGCCATAAATTGGCCAACAAGATACACAAATGAATGGATTGTTCTGCTACGCGTCCTGCCCCTCGCATGAATCCCTATATTTCCATGAAGGAATCAAAAAACGTTTTGGACCCTTGAGTTTATTTGAAATTCACTTTCAAATGCAAATCAGGTTCTTGCGGCCAAGAACCGACACTCCAAATAGGAGGAGCAGCTTCCGTTGCATTCGGCTGTCGCCTTAGATCTGCATTCGGGGATCAGGCGACGCAAGATAATGCGCAGCTTACGTAATAAAAGGAGAGGGTACTTGGAATGGATTTTGCTCTCATCGGCATAACTCATTTCTTCCTCTTCCCTTCGCAATCCCTCAATATTTTAGTTGATATTGATGTGGTCTACTATTCTTTTCGCAGTCAAGTATGTACATACGAAAAAAATTACAATATTAGTATTCCTACATAAAGGCATAAAAATCCATAGTTTTTAAGGCCCTGCTGCATAATTCTATCAGTTCGAAAAGCATAATGTGGCTTACTTTATATGCTATGCTGTAGAGGATTAAGTCCCTATGCACATCATTGTTGGGTGTGATGCCAAAGAGAGTCATATTCGTAGATGAGAATTGCTATATGTGGTACTCAATCATTCCACGTTGGAAGTCTGTCAGCTGTGCCCAATCTTGCAACAGAGTAGGGTCCTAAGGCAGCTGGACATATTTTAACCCTTGTGTAGTACATTCAATGTTACTTAAGTGTAAATTGCGCATGCATTTTTTCTGCACAATTGCGAAGTAAGGGTGCCCCAAAAACTTTTGGATAGCCTACATGGATGCACAGCCTCCGGCCCGCAGTCGGATATAATCCTTCCGCTGTCACTTCCATCCCATTGGATGGGCCATCCCATTGAAGATCGACCTGCGTCCCCCGATGTCCGGCCTGCGGTGAGTACCCAGCCGTCATCATTTCATCCTTTGGCAGAAAGGTTGTGCATCCTTGTTTGGACTGGTCTAGTGACATTAGAAACGAGCCAATTCGGCTACGATTTGACAACTTTCTATCATACTGCGCAACTTTATTGGATTCTCTTCTGCGTGGTCTTCAATCTGACCGGTAGCGCCACTCCACGTCGCTTCGTCCTTCCCAACTCGGGCATTCAAGTCCTCCATCAGCAAAACATAATTGTGTCGACCCCACTCCAGTAGAGAGGAAATCCTTCAGGGGGCGTGTACATCGGAATGTCGGACATGGAAATTTCGAAAGCCAAAAATGGAGCAAGGTAGAAATACAGATGGTGTTCCATGTCGATTGTGCTTAATATCGAATGAACACCAGTCAGAATATGAAAAATATCGAACGAGAGGAAGTGTTGAATCGTGTCGTGTGTCGAATGACCAGTGTGATCTTATTGAAGCCGTTTGATTCTAATCCGAGTTTAGCTTCAGGCCTATTAAAGTCGACAATGATCTTAGACAATAAAAATAAATCATTTCTGTTCTCACACGTCATACTACATTGAGATCGCATCGGCTTCTAATACGAGTGAGGGAACGACGTGGATGTGGATTGCATCCTCTTTCGCAACTGATTTGAGATTTCAACGGAACAGCACAGTCAATGTTATACTAGAAGTGAGAAGTTCCGGTTTCGGCTCTTCAGCTTGAGTCCGTCAAGTCTTCCGTGGCTTGCAGGACACGTGGCCACTGAATTCGATCACCGATACCGACTGGGCGCCGATCGAATTCTGGAGGCTGTCACAGAACTCCACGATACAAAATGCGCCGCCTTGCTGGAGCAGAGTCTTGCTTCTGCAATCAGCTTCGGCATATCCATGCCTTTTCAGGGGAAGGGTGTTAATAAATGCACATGTTCCATGCTCCATCTATGGGAACCCTTTCCCTCAAACATTTTCTCTTTAGAAAAGAGACTCTTTTTCGTAAAAAGGCTCCATTCGATGGGTGCTCAACGCCTAATCTGAACATTCACTTCATGGGAGTTCGTGAGTTCGGGGATACTCTTACATTTACAAGGAACTTGGTCATTATTTAGGGGTGACTCTGACAAGGAAAAGATGCGACTGCTGGGGCTTTGGAGAACATTAAAATGCATTTTCGAAATCTCTTCTTCCGCATTTGGTCTTCGGTTTGTTATAACTTGTACATGTTATTCGTCGACATTAGACGCGTCCTCTAGATTCTTTTCAACATTTCCTCTCTCGACATTCCGAAGCGCACCGGCGCGCTTTCCCTCTTGGTTCGCGCTGGACCGATCATATATAGTCGTCGCTCACTTGTCTCTTCCACGAATTCCGACTCCTTTCTACCAACTATCAGTACATTCCTTGTCGCAATAGTTTAAGTCCGTCGCCTGGATCGTCTGACATACGACAACGTCAAGGTCCGAAGCTCTAGACGAGGAACTCTTGTGATCGAATCCCCGTTCGTGTTCATTTCCACTTCCGAAAAGAAAAGACTACCCATTTGTGGAAGACAAATGGCTTGGCTCATTGAGCGATTCACCTCTCCGCAGTAAAGTCTCCTGTAACAACCGCTTACTAGCCGCGTCCCTGGACTTGAGTTGGAGTACGATGCCTGAAACACGACTGGCCCCCTTGGCAGCCGTGGCGCATCCTACTACAGGTTCCTCCTCATGGCAAGGGCTCTAGGCCTCTGTGATATCTTTTGAGGAAAAGGATGGAAAGGAGACGATCTCACGAGGCATCGTCACCTTTTTGTCTTTTATCGACTGGATCACGATTCGAATCTCGTTGCTCCGAAACTGACCTTGGAAGAATTCTACCGTCTTGTCTCATTCCCTTCCTTATCTTTGTATTTCTTTCATGTTTCGCCTGCGACGGATATAGAGTAAGATACGCTTGCACTCCGATTTTTTAAATTAATATTGTGACGTGCTTGGACAATGACGCTTGTTGCACGCTGTTATAGGTCATGCGACGTTTCGGTTGCAGCTAACTTGTTCAACGCTTGTGCACCATTTAATATTTGCATGTTCTCTTAAAGGCATAGAAACTTGGTTCTTGGCATTTCGGTGGGGACAATCTGATTTACACCCCTTTCCCTTTCCATTCCCTTTCCCTCCCTTCTGCTCCCGAAAAGCCCCCTTTATCCCTCCAGTATGAATTCCAGATGAAGGAGACTCCCATCACCCCTCCAGATATCCATTAACCAAATTCCAGCCGGCCGAATTAAGCCGAGAAGTGTCTGAAGTTTCAGCTGTCCATGAGCAACAATGAACATGACAAATTTTTTAAATGGGGGTCTCATGTGAATGAGAACTCTTGGCAAAGGCTCCAAATCCCCTATCTGTTTTCTACAGAGTGCTTCAAAAGTCCGTCCTCATGGATAATTTGAAATATTTCATTTTACTTTACCAGGTGATTGCTATTAAAGACGATGGGTGACTACACACTGCAAGAATAGATGGAATTGGTTTTGTTGCACGTTGTTGGTAGAAGCCAGAGAAGTTTGAGAGGAACTTATCCGATTTTGACATTTAATGAAACAATAATAAATAGGTCCAATTACCCACGAGTACGGATTTTTGTTAACCCTATATATTCTAGTGTCTATGAACTTAAATCATTTAATTAAAAAATGCCTGAAAACTTCAGGCAGCTCATGGACAACTGAACTCACTGCTTGGAAACTTCAGGCTTTCTTCATCACTTATCGAAAAATTTAAGGCAAGAAATCGTTCATGTTTGGTCAGAAGTCTTCAGGCCGTTCATGAGGACGCACTTAGCGCAAAAATTGTGGCTATATTACGTCAATATCGCTTTTGAAGGTCATCTATCATGCCGTGACAGAAAAGGGTATTGGATATGATCCGACTAGTCTGGGCTTATGCTTTGTGTAACGTAAAACTCGCGAAAGCAGGAATTAAGGACAAAAGAACTTTTAAAATAAATAAATAGGAGTAAATATTTAATTGGAAAAAAGTAATGCGGAGGGAGGCCCCAAGTCTGATCCTAATCCGACTTTAAGGAAGCAAAATGCTTCCGGAAGATCGAACTCGGATTTTCGGATTCAGATCAGATCCGACCCTGACACAAAGTAAGCTCACTGCGGAAGGCCAGAAGCTTCTCTCTCGATTCCTCATCCCGGCCTGCATTGACTTTCCGTCCGCCACAGTGAGTAAGACGAATCGAATCGCGATAATGAGAATCACCGTGGTCATCATCAGAAGCCTCATAGTCATACAAGTATAAATGTAATCGAAAATGGATGGGTCCAGAGGAATATGATCCACGTGAGAAGTTGCGTGAGGCACTCGATGACTGATTCTCATGCATCGTGACCAGGGGGGTCACGATGAAAGAGTAGATCATATCCCCATCCATCTCTTCCTTCATAATTGGCTTCTCATTATACCACCCACCACATTAGGTGGTCATGCTTCCTTTTTTCCCTCCCTCCCTCCCTCCCTCCCTCCCTCTTTTCCCCTATCTATACCTCGTAATTACCGAGGGAGGACTCGAAAATGCAAGTCATCCACCGGTCGACGTCGTCGATGCTCGACAGCATGTAATCATGGTCGACCCTTAAGGTGTGTTTCATCGGTCGGTTACAAATGAGCGATCCTTCAACTGGAAATATTTGTTGTAGCCTGCTTGAGGGGTCTTCAGTTGGATGAGGGGGAGGAGGAGGAGGGACTCTCGCTTCGCTGCTCTTTTTCTATTGAGAGAGATGGAATCTCTATAGAGTGTAACGAGGAACAAGGGATGAGGGATGGGGTCGCAGAACTGAAAATATCCATTTGTTAGCTCGGAACCTTAGTAATGGTTGTTAGGAAGAATTCCCAGGCCCTCTCAATGCCATTAATGGTAGCCATTCATTCGTCACGCCTTGGGTACTGCCTCCTTCCCTCCCCTCATCTCTCCTCCCTCGTCCCTTTCATCCAACACATGATGAGAGTAATGTCGCTCATCACCATTATTTACTTTTCTTTCCTCCCTTAATCCCACTGCAGCTGACTGATTCTCGAGCCTCGAGCGTTCCAGATACTCGTCCCGCCAATCGTGCGAGATGCATCAAGCGACACCAAACATCTCAAAACAAACAGGAAGGGACAGAAACATTAAGCAGTTTTCTAATCTCTCGAATACCGAGTTTTAAAATTAAAATAAAATCGTGTAGGGGCCTTTCTCGTGAATTTTGGGGTGAAGAGTATCCAGACGGACAAATGCAGACGCAGACGCTCAAACACGCTTCTTGGATTGTGCTTTCTCCTTTTTCAAGAGGTTAGATTAGATGGCTTTTGTATTTACTCGTGCATACTTGAGACAATGCAGTGATCCAGTCATTGCTTCAGGTGGGTGCCTTAAGCGTTTTTCGATTAAGGTCTCATAAATACAGAAAGTCAGACGAGCTGCCGGATGAATGGATCCAAACACGGTCTCTGGGCTCTGACATAAATTCTGCCTTATCTTTTCGCCCGACTTCCTTCTCTCCTCTCGTTCATTTCCTCTTGATTACTTCTTCTCTTATGCTCAAGTATCTGTTGGAGTGCATGGCTTATTTATGTTCACTATACCCCTATCCCCTCGCACTATTTCCATCCATCCTTTTCTTCCCCTTTCCCCCCTCCCTTCCCATGAACACGTCGTCATCGGTACCATCATTTGCTTCCTCCCTTGAGAGAGGTGAAAAGTTCCCATTGGATGGAACTGCATTAGATCACGTCCTCCAGCGCCTCAATCTCTTCCCTTCAATCAACCGCTGAATCGTGGAAGCCGGGGCTCAATATAAAACAGGTTTCAGTCTCTGATGGGATTCAGTATCTCCCCATTTTGGGAATTAATTAGTTCTTAATTTCAAAATTGAATGCGTTTACCAGGATAAATGAGTCCTTTCTAATCTGGAAAAGTAATTTTTTTCCTTGCAAAGCTTTGATGGAGCTGCCTGAGGAAAAGCGGAGAGATCCTTTGGTTGACGGGGTCGATCCGATCCCAGTATCACCCCTCTAGAGAGATGAATCGATGAGACTGGTGGAGTTGGAAGGCGGGGAAGTCAGAAGGAAGAAAGAAAAATAGAACGAACTCCTTCCATGTCTGCTCCTTCCTTGTCTGGGGCTGAGTTCTCACTTCAGCCGCTTCTATGGCTTAATTACCAATATGCGTCTCATAGGTGCATAGTAAAATGGATGGCTGACATTTCAGTTCTGAAATTTCGGCTACTTTTCTACTGTCCACGAACAACCCGAGTCCTATATCACCTATTTTATATTCGCTGAACAATTTTTGTTTACCGATGGATTGAGGTGCATGAATCCCTGTAGTGCGTCTGTAGTGCAATACGTTATTGGAGAGCAATCCCTTTTCTTATTGCAAAGAAAGGCAGCCGTTCACTTGCCCTTGCCAATGCGATGGGATGGACCGGCCCGCGTCATTTCCATGATATTGCGCGCAATCCCCCCCCCCCCCTTCATCGCTTCTTAAGCAGAATAAATGAGAATTTCGCTGTGAAATTCTTTCTGTTTTATTTTAGTGCACAATCTAAATTTTTAAACTAATGGTGACATCTAAAACCGTGCAATTTACTGCATCGCTCATGAGCAGCGAAGGAGCGAAAAGATGTTAAAAAGGGAAAAACTCTATGGGATTTCTTCTTGCAGGAAAAAAGTATTTCACGTACATTGGAGATAAAAGATCGGCAAAATATGGCAACTACTGAGCTCGAGGAAGCAAAAAAATGGAGCGTTCTACTAGGCATCCTTCGCATCGAACTTCAACATGAAAATTATCTGCAAGGAACAGTGCAATAACAGGGAAATATTCCTTCTTGAGAAAAACTTCCCATTTTTAGGCTGCGTGCTACTAAATGGACATTTCTTAATGGAGGCGGTGCCTCGATTTTTATTCCTTTCAAAATGGGAGTTGGAGAGGAATGGATGAATTAGCGCTTGGTTATGGTCAGAGATGCGTCTAAGGGAAGGGGGAAGGGGGAGTGGGGTATGGGTTTGGGAGTTGAAATCTCCCCATTGTGACTGAAATGACCCCTTCTCGTATTTGTGGCACCTCTCCCCTCGTACCATCTTTGACGCGTCCCTGGTCATGATTTATAGGTCACCATGAAGAGGCGTCTGCTTTTGAAACATTAAAACGGACACTTTCATCATCATTCACCCTTTATTCCTTTTCTTTCTCTCCTACGAGAAAAAGTAGATTTTGCTACTTCACGTAATGTATACAGTCAACCGGGTGGTCGTGTAGGTGTGTTTCGTGGTGTCGTGCATTTATTGCTCTCGCGTCCATTCTCTCAGGAGACAAATCTCATCTCCTGTGAATACATGTATAATTTAGGCTATAGAGATGCATGCCACAACACTCGCGGACGAGGAAAATAATGAGATCAAAGGATTGCAGTATGATCACGGATAAGCGTAGAACATCTCGTACTCTCAAAATCGAAGGAACCTGATCGAGGAGGTTCCACGTCCATTCGCGTCAGAAAAATGTTATCACAGGGTTCTTGAAGGAAAGAGTTTCCTTGAAGTTTTGCGTCTGTCGTGCCGTCTCCTTGGGGACGGTCTTCGCCTCGTTGATTGCGTTGACATCAAAAGAAGGCTGGATGTCACGCATAATGT
This sequence comes from Darwinula stevensoni, assembly GCA_905338385.1. NCBI lineage: Eukaryota > Metazoa > Arthropoda > Ostracoda > Podocopida > Darwinulidae > Darwinula > Darwinula stevensoni. The sequence goes on along the minus strand of CAJPEV010001323.1, from coordinate 57,854 downwards.
GGGTAAGAGCCTAGGGCCGTGGTCATGTGACTCGGGTGAGTTGCCATCGTGTGTCCTGCTGAGGCTGCCGCGATATTCGAATACAGATTTGCCGACGGATTCGCCCAGTAAGAAGTCGGAGGCGGGAAAATCGACGCTGGAAACACAGAAAGGGGGGCGAAAAAAGACAAAAAGTGTGAATGAGTTGAATATGCAAGGAATCTGGAGACGGTCCAATTTTCCTTTACTCACCTGGGGGATATCCAGTCGGCATGAAGAGTTCCGACTGGTACTTGTAAGCAGCAGGATCTGCAGCCGGTTGAGTTGCCGCTGCCAAACCTTGGAAATCAAACTTGTAGGCGTATCTCTTTCCATGTACCTTCGTCATGATGTTCTTGTCGTAGTAATATCTGGGAAGGAGAAGGGGGAAAAGAGAGGAAGTGAGCCGGTGGTATAGTGTTCGGTGCTCATTTCCTGTCTGCTTCCTTCATGCATTCCCTTGTCGTCAGTTGATGGGGCTGTTCAGATTTCCGTGCTGGATGCCACTCATTTCCTTTCGTTTTTCCCTTTGGATCGCGTGAAACACCGGCCTCGCGACCGACCTCTCTTTCCAGATGTGAGAGAAGATAATGATAAAACTCAGCCCTCCCCTTCCCATCCTCCCCCCGGTCCCGCAGCCAACATTTAGCTGATAAAGCTCACTTTATCGAAGCCATAAAAGGCGGCGAGCAGCGTTCCATTTCGGCAATTGCCAACACGGAACTGCCCAAGTCAAATATCTTACGGCCGATCCCTCCCTCCCGCTCAGATCATCAGATATTTCTATTTTTCTCCCCCATCTCAGCTGTACATCTCGCCTTAGTCCGTGGGCCCTGAGACCTACCCCCAAATAATCGTATGGTCAATATTGCTGCCACCGCCATTTCGCCGATCGTCATCAGCAGACTGATACTCAGTTTTGTATTTTCTTATGCTTGATGCCCCAAATGGCTGCTGTGTGTTTACATATATAAATTTGGTGGGTGGAAATTGTGGGGCATTGCTCTACTGCCAATTGATTCAAGCATACTCGGAATCGCAAACTGAGCCTACCATCTTTTTTCATGCCAAAACTCCTTGCATATAACTGTATCGGGTATTAAAACTCCTATACTCTCTTCTAGTAATAAAAATCTAATAGTTTTTTGGCTCACGCTCCGCTCACATTCCATCGCGTATTGCGGAAACTGAAAATGAACATTAAGAATAAGATTTACCTTTAAGGGAAAAGAGATAGAAACACGGAGGCAGAAAAAGGGGTTGTTTGTCAGAAGTCAAGGTGGAAATGCAAGTAGTTAGTTTTAAATATAAAAAAAACACATATAACAGACCATATACTGTATATGATTAATCATCGCATCTGCGTGAACATGGCACTAGGAATGGATTTTGAATAAATGCTTTCGTGACCCTCAGGGGTGCGTTCGCTTTCCTGCCGTGACTTCAGGTCCTCTCTCATAATATTCCTTTCCAAGGAAAAAAAACTTCCCACTTCTTGTGCATGCCCTAGCTGGTATATATATTTTTCGCTTTCATTGCTCCCATTTGGCGATGACGGAAAATTGAATCAAGGCAGAAAAAGTTTTCAGGGTTTTTCAATTATGTACAATTTTTCGTCATACATGGCAATCCAAAGGAAATGAGTGTAGCGACTCAAAAACGACCATAGAATAGGTAGTTTCCCCCGTACATGAATCACAAGGGCGGGGGAGGATCTCTCCTTGCAATCTTAGAACACTATAGGAAAAATGCGAACGCGAGAAGAGGAATAAATTTCAGCATATTCACTTCTGACCTTCAACCTCACCACAATATGCACGACCTCTTTATTACGGGAGGAAATGCTCAACTGAAATCTGTTAGCTTATTTTCTGCTCTTTCCTTGACTATTGCTAATTGCTTATTTTTACAGGCTTTATGAGGCATTCATAATAATGATAATAATAATCGGTGGAAAGCATGGAGGCTTATATAGAAAGGTCTGACGTCTGCAGTGGGTTTCAGTGTAATGTCTCACCTGAGAGCGCGACTCAATTTGTCGTAGTTCATATTAGGTTTGGACTTCCTTTCTCCCCATCGACGAGCAACTTCATCTGGATCCGTGAGTTTGAACTCTCCATTCGTTCCCTCCCATGTGATGCAATTTGCATTGCTCGAATCACTCAGGAGCTCCAGGAGAAACTGCCACAACTGGATCTGTCCACTCCCTGTCATCCGGAAGTTCCAAAACGCACATTTTTTATATTGTAGAGAAATGAAAATCGACGTAAACTCTCGTCCCATTATATAGCTATTCCACTGGTTCTGCTCTTCATTGGAAAAAAAATCTAAACGAACAAACAGTGTACCGGGGAGGAAAATCTATTCAGAGAGGTAGATAAGATACGTATCATAATGACTCAGTGTGACCGGCGACGATGTCATCAATGAATAGCTCCGCTGGCGCCATCGAGTCGTAAAATGGGAGAAAATTACATCAAGATACATGCGAATCTCCAACGACGTATTTCGGTGGCTCTCATCAGGGAATCTGATGAACCGCAAAGGTCTCTTGTACTGATTGGCTCCGATGAAAGAGAGGGCAGAGAAGAGGGATATAGAGCCCTGAGGTGTTGCCCGAAGCAAGATCGTTAGGAGCCTTTTTCTCTCCGAGCCGAGCACTCCCATACGAGCTCGAGCAATTTCGAGCTTGGCTGACCAAACCTTCCTCTGCTGTATCTTACTCCATCATCCGTTCCAGGGAATTGGTGCAACAAGGAAACCCGGAGGTTCCTCCATTCATTTCTGCTTTTACGTGCAAACACGAACACGCGAATCCTTGTAAACAATTCTGGCAAAGCATAATAATGCGGGCCTGCAAACACACATGCACGAACTGAGCACGGATGGGAGAAGAAATGAACTGCGTATAGATTAAACACCACGTAACATTGAATATTCACCTGCGCCTTTTCCCCTATTCTCTCGGCTGCTATAAAGCAAATAGGTCTAATAGTGATTACACGGGGCCATGAAATGCGGGAGATATTAAGTAAACGACGCCAGGGCAATTTGGGGAAGCACGCGACACCTATTGTGGTGGGGGAGGGAGCGACCTCCTGCCACATTTTTCGCATGCTCCGCGCCATCGATTCAGCTCTCCAACGTTCGCCTTGTCGAAGAAATCATTGTTCATCAAAGGAAGGCGTTTAAAGGACCATCATCATTATCATCCTGATTATCCCCGTGATCATAAATGCCCTCCCTCCCCATTTCACTCCCCCCTCGTCCGCCGAGCAGGAGAAGAGGAGGGGAGGATCTCGGCCCGTTTCATTTCCCTCCCTCTCTTCGGCTTACGGGGATTTCATTTGCCTTGCAAATTAGGATTTGGGGGAAGCTGAGGATCTCATGCTGAATCCAATATGATTTATTCTCATATACGAAGTATTAAAGCTCAACCGAAGAGCAGGGTCATTAAGGGGATGAATGTAGTATGGAATAGATAGGCCTAATAAAAACGGGTCTATTCTCTGCTCACCTGAGCTAGCCAGACGACTGCTGGTCGGTCCAAACATCTGATATGGGTCTGAAAAAAAAAATTATCTTCAATATGCATAAGACTACGAATGTATCTTTCAAGACTCTTATACAACCGCGATTGTACTTTTAAATGTTTGCAAATTTTTGACAGGGAGTCGCTCATTTGGAAGTAGTAGCGAGTACCCCTTCGTATCCATGACAGAGTCGGAATGTTCCGACCCATTTCAAGGACAGCATGAGAACTGAAATGCGAGTCACCCTAGGCCTGATGCCGGTCCCACCTCTCAAACTTGTTACACTAGTTCAGGGGTGTCAAACTCAAATCGGTCGGCATTCCTTATCCTGCAGATGCCTGCGGGCCGCACCAATACTTTTTCACCGAAATTTGTGCTATCAGTCAATCCAAGCGGAAATTTCAAGAACAGGCGGCGGGCCGGATGAACCATCTCCGCGGGCCGTATGTTTGACACCCCTGCTGTAGAGTAGTTGCTTCGTTTACAATGATAACTTCATCTCCATAGAGAGATGATGTACTCAACTGGAAATAGTCTCTTTCTCTAAGTTTTATAATACGAGCGAGCTGCCGTGTCAGTCCGATTCCCAATTGGTTATAGTGCCATTTTCACGGCTAATCAGCCGAGGGTGAGGACTACGATATCCGATTCTGATAGCAGCGATGCGGTGAAGTTGATTTTCACTTTGCTTCCAGTGCCCATCCGGACAAGATGTACGTAGGGTCCTTAATAGTAAGGCCTCTTAATTATAACAGTGTCCATTCTCATATTTTTATTGTGAAGACGGCCGCTCTGATAAAAGTGTATTTGGCGATTTTCTTCACAGTTCTTAAATTCGCTGAAGATAACGATTTCTTGCATTTGAATGAATTAAGAATTAAAGCTCCCTTTCGGAATTCAACAAAATTAAATGAAGCAGCTCAAACCTCCGCATCACCGGACATTTTCGGAACGTCATTCGTCCGTGTTGTTGACATGGCTCGTTCCACTGTTCCCGTGCTTTCTCTTTGCTTCATATGTCATGGGGGCAAGAGGGATCTGTTTTCTTGAGAAGTTCCTGATTTACTACGTTTAGCGATTTGAAATCGCAACCGGAGCTAATATTGCTATGTCAAACCAATGTTCACTCTTTTTTTTCTTGGTAATCAAGGTTATTCTTTTTCCGAAGGTGAGGAAATTTTTCATACGAGAGCCTCAGAACAACAGTAAACGCAGAAGTTGCTCAGTAAGGTTTGCATGACCTTGCACCATAGACAGGAGAGGGAGAAAGCAAACAGAAGAATTTCGGTAGTGCTGAAACCATGCTGAAAGGAAAGTGATATTGGTATTAGATAATAATAAAAAATCAGAGACTCCAATTTGAAAGTGCCGATTCCAGTCACCGGGTCGGATTCCCTTTGCACGCATTCCCTATCCGACGACGACCAGCTTAATGTCTCTCTTTTTGTTAGCATCTCCCTTCCGTACAAAATCGCTCGACTTCGTAGGTCCATGGTGACGTAGGAAATTCTGGATGCTTGATTCAAGGATGATATCCGCTTTTTTCTTCAGCTCTGCGTATCCATCATCAACTGAGTTGTTGAGAAAACCATCGGTGGTAAGTGCTTGGGACGACGAGATTTGAGTTGCACCCGAGCGATTTCTTTTCAATCATGCCATCAGCCGCTGATAAAATAAGTGCGTTGTATTATTACCTGAAGGAAAACAAGAACTCGAAGGGGTGAAAATCCGCCGAAGGAGGAGGTGGAAACCTTTTGGGAAGTCGTGGGTGCTTCGTGATATTGCGGAGGAGGTGCTTAAGGTGCTCTGAGGAAATCATCTTCAGCATCACACACGACGGAAGTTGGTTTTCTTTTTTAGTGGGCCTCCTTTTTGAAAGGAAAGAGACCATGTTTGGTCCTTTCCTGTCCGTCTGTGTGTCACACTGCTTGTCCGACGATGACTTAGAAAATATTGGCTTGACCAATGCGAAAGTTGGTAAGCAGGTAGATATGAACAAGATACAAACTGATTTTTTTTTCTGGCGAATTTTGGATTTGAATTTTGCTCAAGGAGGGTGGAAGGCATGCATTCCCAGAGTGCTTTAGAATCTGGGCCACAATGCGCATGCGCAAGACTCAGACCTTCGGCGCGGCGCCGTGTCCTCGGCAAGTGCCGTCAGTTCTCTACGAGCCTTCGTGGTAGATGGATTGGACCACGCCCAACCCTCCATCCTCCCATCATTTCATGTGCACCACGGGTAGATTTGCCAAATCTAACTGAGTAATTAGATTTCAGATGATCGAAGGCCGAAAAGAGATGGCATTTAGTTTAAGTAGGTGACAAAATGTGGGTCTCCTTAATGAAGGGAAGCCCACTACCGGACTGGGCTTGCACATCTTGTTTTCTGGTGGGCATATTTCCAAGTTTCCACATTCCACGACCATATCCGAAATCGTGGAATGGATTTTTGCGTGTCTTCCATTGCTTTCACGTGACAGTTCGCAACCAAATCCATGCCACCTGGGAAGGTTTGGGTAATTATTTATGCGTAAGGCGTAACAGTACGTAGAGAACACGCGCACTCGGGCGTTCCTAGACGGTCCGACTGGATTGCGTGGGCGATTCCGATGGAGATGGACGTCATCGCAGTCTTTGTCCGTTTGTCTTCACAGACCAGTTACTTGGTTTGGTAGACGTGTCGTGTTGACGGTAATGTCAGTGGATGCCCGGAATTTGGGTCTTGTGCTGCGGACTAAACACTTTCACGGANAAAAAAAAAATTATCTTCAATATGCATAAGACTACGAATGTATCTTTCAAGACTCTTATACAACCGCGATTGTACTTTTAAATGTTTGCAAATTTTTGACAGGGAGTCGCTCATTTGGAAGTAGTAGCGAGTACCCCTTCGTATCCATGACAGAGTCGGAATGTTCCGACCCATTTCAAGGACAGCATGAGAACTGAAATGCGAGTCACCCTAGGCCTGATGCCGGTCCCACCTCTCAAACTTGTTACACTAGTTCTTTTGCTCAGCTCCATGAGGGCGTCGAAGAAACTGCAATCACGAATACTCGGTGAAAAGAGAGAAGAAAAAATGGATATGATTTAATTCCATAGGAGATTTTAACACGAGGTTGAATGGGAGGGGGGAGAGATAGACCTTCCAAAATGCTGGTGATGTTTACTACTTCTAGAATATTTATTATGTAGGTCGCTTGCACGGTCTACAAATGTCTCGTCTCTTCCTGTTGAGGGGGTAGGGGATTTTTCACGGAGTAGTTTTCTCTTCATTCCCCCCAGGAAAATTAATCGGCAACAATTACATTTTGAAACAATCCAGATTTTATAAACTCTGGAGGAACTGAGGACAATTTTTCGAGTTTATGGTCCTTGATACCATATGAACTCATGAATGTCTCATCGGTGGCAACCTGATTTGGGTTTCCGAGAGTGTCTGAAAGCAGAGGGTTCGAATTCGAACAGTATGGCTTGGACTTCTGAGGGACTCGGAAGGCAAGGGTAAGTGTTCGAGTCCTGTACTTCATGGGGAGCATCTTCCTTACGATGGGTACCTTATCACGTTTGTATCACGTATCAATATGCCATGTCTAAAGAGAGAAAGGTGGGAAATTAAGTCCTTTTCCATCTACCGATTCCTACGACCTATCTCTCTTTTGTCATGAGAGAACGAAGTGACGTCAATGATGACGGACGAAGGGAAGGGCAAATCGTGGAAACATTGGCTAAAGCCTTTCATGGTGAGAGTACCTTTGAAGGGTCCTCTCATCTTGAAAAATTCAGGCACTGATGCAAGCAATACACCCGAGTCTAAGGCTCAATGAAAATATCCCCCGCTGACATGGATTAGGCGTCAGTGTATAGGTATCCTCCGGCATTACAGACCGCAGGTACAGGATTATCTTCCCCATGTGCCCAGTCTTGAAATTTGAAACTGCTTGGCACAATAGCATCTCGGGCACGAGATGCCTTCGCGGCACGATCGCAAATCTTATGTTGAGGGAAGGACGTTAATAAAGCCGATTTTACATCCTGGATAACCCATATGTGTCCGTCACAGAAGTTGTGATAGAGTGGATTCGGCTCACTGCACGGCATCTTGGCCGTGCTGGATCCTGAATGCTTCCCGCGTTTCTCTATATGACATGGGTATAATGGGATATTCTTATCGGAATCTGTTATAGAGATAGTATCCACGCATGAGACTTGTTTGCATGCAAAAAGGAAACCCATGTCAATCGTGATGGAAAAAGGAAAGAGGGGATAGTGCATAAGCGAATTATGGCTCTTTTCTAAAGTACTCCTGAATGTATTATGGCTTTTTAGCAGCTAGCAAAGAGATACATTGCGTCTCAACTCGTTCATGAAGTCAGCTCATGTTAATAAATAAAAAATGGTTGAAAGATAGCTAAAAATGGCTGAAAGACGGAAGGCAAAGAGTGAAATTTTGCTAGCTGTTGTCGGATCATCCGTAGATGAATAATTTAAAAATTGCAGGAAAACTAAAATAGTTGAAACTGAAATCTAAGCAAACGGTGGTTCCTCACTATGAGATGCGTCTCTCTCCGAGCTTCAAAGGTCTCTGGCCAATGAGGCACGGACGTAAGGGTGGGAATGTATTTATACGAGTTAGTTCTGCTATAAGGACGCGTGCGACCTGCTTGCATTGTCCCACATGTGCGACTGAGACTAACAATAAAGGGACTTATCGATGCATGGAATGGTTTGGAGGGTACAGTGACCTGTACACATGCTAGTAGTATATTTACAGGAAAAATGTTTTCCTAATTTAAAAAACAAGGACGCTCGTAAGTTGAGAAGGTCTAATTCTAATGTACTTGAAGGCAAGAAGAATATTTAAAAAAACATGATTCGTAAGCGCCGATCGTCACCCGCATCCAATTCGTAGATTACTGAATAATGGACTACAGTTCTTGCATTTCGTTTCCAAGCTAAAAGACGCATAATACTCTGTTCGTGCAGTTTGGTCACACAACCCAACAAAACAGGAAAAAGCCAGGAAAAGAGATCAATCTTGCCGATGTCTGCATGAAACATCTCTCACTGTCCTAGTGAAATAACGGTGGTACGCATTCCTCTGGGTGAAATTTGTATTTCCCGTTGTCGCTGAAGTAAACATTGAGAAATAGAGTGGATAGACAATTTTTTTTTTGTCTCAGCAGAAGTTTTTAAATAAGACATTGGGTTATTCACTCAAACTAATTAAGCACATTAGTGTCAAGAACTTGAATGACAACCTGGTTGCTTATAGCAAGTTTTTACAGACATTTCTGCTTTGGCTGTCCTTTAAAAAAAAATTGGCACGTCAGTGATGGAAATAATATTCCAGCCAAGACGAACCTACAATTTTAAAGCGAAGAGGGAATGAAGAAAGCTATGCGATGGTCAATGGGATTGATCAAAGGCCGGTATATGGGCAAATCGCTATCTCAAACACTGAACGCGATACGGTACATAAAAAACTCCTTTTTGTAATAAATATAAAAATGGGAGTGGAGATTTGGAGATCTCTCCACTGACTCGAGTTTCGGATATAACTACATTTTCAGCGTCTCTCTCTAGTTATGTTATGTATTGTTTGTTTGATATTTTTTCCCTATCCCATTGTGCTCCTTGATCCTCTCACGAACTTTTTCGCATTGTAGAAGATATTAGCGAATGTTGGTTGACTCGTAAGTATTTCAGTCTCGTAATCAATCGATAGCTACATATGTCGGCGATGATTTCCGATATTATCGAAGATGAAGGATCTTACACCACCGTCCCAGCAACGATATCTCACATAACAATAGTCACTTAATCATGTCATACCTGTGTGTCTGGTTCCCTGTTCTGAAATAACAATTTGGCTTGCCTACAGCAATATTGTACGAGCTGAAACACCCGAGTTGCCAAGATCTAGACTGGGATTATTGTTGGTTAAGTTTGACACAGAAAGAGTCTCTAAATTCCGAAATTAACGAAATTTCCAGGCCGGCTGGTGCGTGCAGAACAGAAAGAATGGTGGCAGGAGCTCCTCATGATCCATCCACCGCTTCTACCTCACTGTTATCATCTTATGCTAAACAACATGCGATGTTCAAAATGTCGATAAAAAATTTCCTTTCGGATCGAGCTTGCTCAAATTTTTGAAGCGAGCCTCCTCTTTTTTCGAAAAAAAAAGGCCATTGGATCTATTGGATGCCTATACGGTATGTCTGTCTGTGCATCAGGGTAAAGGTTTCGCAAAAACTTGCGGAAGCACTATGACTTTGCAAGATTTTACATCGCACCTTTGCCCAAACTCATTATATGCTGTTCGCACGTCATAAATGCGGCCAATTATTAACCTATTAAAAGGGTTTGAGACATTTCAGGAAAAAGAAATGTATCCTAAAATAAAATACATTTGTCAACTTCCGCGGAGGGGAGCGATGTAGTGGATGAAGGAGGATTTCTGTTGAGGCCGTTCCTCCTTCCCCCCAACCACCTTCATCCTCAGACACACCTCAGACAGACCGAGGCATTCTCTTGTACGTGTATAACCTTCCTTCCCCTGAGTCTTTCCATGCCAAACGTCCAGTCTTTGTTTGACAGTCACAGGCTTGCTAGAAGAAATCAATACCACCCAGAGATCCCAGAGATGGAAGTGGTTAATTAATTAATCACTCCCATCTCTAAGAGATTAATACTGTTTGGTATGTAGGAGAATATTATACAGTATATCCAAGATTTTAGTTTCGTTAAAAACCCTGAGTTGGGAAGTCTACGAGTGGATAGGTGCAATGATCTTATTTCCTGATGCCAGTGTACTCTCATGTGTAAACTCTCCTTAAGAAATATCAGGGACCTATCAGCAGATTGGCCCAATTAGATCTTCCTTCCTTTGTTCTTAGAGAGGAGCATCAGAGCAGGAAAGGGTAGGATGATGGGCTGTTCTTTCTCTTTTCTTCTTCCTAATCCAATCAGAGCAGTGACGGACCTCTGTTCTTCTGAGGGGAAAAAGGAGATATAAAAAAGTTTTCCTTTGGTTCCCTGTCATAAAATGGCAATGTTTGAGCCTTGATGATAAGAACGGTCCTCCAAGACGAGACACCTGATAGTTAACGGAATCCTACTTTAAGGGGAAATCCTGGGACTCCATAGAAAGAGCTCATAGGGGATGACTCAGCCATGTTTGCAGTGGAGAGGAATGTCCATCCTTTGTTCGATTAGTGAAAAAGACTCCCGACTCTAAATGAATTTCTGCCAAATCCAAATGAAAATAAAACGTATGAACGGATGTTTACTTCGATTGGCACAGCGAACTGCTACTGCCGTCTGCTCGAGGTTTGCTGATTCTGATTGGGAAAATATATGAGCTTTGTGCGGTTCCGATGTCGCATCACTGCATGAACGAGTCCTGCGCTATCTCACGTGTCAACATATATCTCTTTTTTTTTGTTGCTAGAATCTGGAAGCTCGCGGCTGCTGAGGGCGGATTAATAATAAATCCTCCCAATATCCTTGTTTAGAGAACAAACAAGAGGACCCATTGACTTCCCAGGGCATATTACTTTATCGTGCTCTCCTTCCCCCCAGTATATCCACTTCTTTTCCCCCTGCAGCTTCCCCTACTTCCAATGTACTTTCATTCCGAAGCTCTAGTTGTATACTTCATCTCGTTTCCAACCGACTTTGGAAACATCTCTAGAGTCGTGCGAGATTCAACTTAACTTCCTGGCTTTCCTTGCATCACGGTAAGTAATGCAATCGGCGGTCGCTCATTATTTAAGAAAAGCAAAGAAATATGAGCATAAATATGCTCAGAACGATTACACAGACATATAAATGACGAAACATGTTTTAGTTGGAATAATTTTGAAATATGCGCTTGCATGCTCTGAAAACTTTGGCGCATAGATCCCCCCCCCCCCCAAAAAAAAAAATATCGTTGCTTTTACCTAATTTTGCATATGAGAGAGGCTATGGAAAAAAATTCCGGCAGTTACCTGAACAGCAAAAGTGATTTCAGGATCTCCTATCATCTCTTCATTTCACCCCTATCGAATGACCCAAAGAAGGTTCCCAACTTTGTACGCCTCCAAGCAAAACAATACATCATACTATACGAGGCATCTGCACGAAATTTACAGGATGCTACATTCAACACGTGTAAGCAATTTCCTGAAAACGTTAATGAAATTAGCTCTTGAGAGCCCGAATAACGGCTCTTTTCCTGTACAATGTCAAAATATCGAGTGCGTCAGAGAGCGGAACGTGGATGCTTGCTGCCCATGATGAAAGAACTTTCCCCCACTTGTCCTTGTCCAGCTGAGCTGGTAGACGAAGAGAGGCATATTCTCTCTTTTAATAATTTGAAATTGTTAAAAAATATCAGGCTCTGAACGATCAATTTGATTGAAACTCTTCGGAAAGTGACTTATACAAGTTGTATCTGAAAATAGGTGACCTACATGTTATTAACGTCACACTCCTTCAGTCGAAGCGTCATGCAATATATCACCAGGCAACAGACACAATGTATCAGATTTAACCGAGCAACACCATTTTTTTCATTCAAAAATGTCAATAGCTCGGGAATTGGGAGTGTAACCTGTTCGGAGGTGGTGTTAGTGCGACTGAGGTAGTTCGGAAGCGGGAAAAAAAAGGCAGGAGCATGAAGGACAGGAGCAGAAGCATTCCCGCTGCGGTAGGAGCGGGAGTCTCAAAGTCTCAACTTCTCTCTGTCTAGTTCGATACTACTGTTCAGGAGAAGCAACCGATTCCGATTTAATTTTAGCTCGTGTTCTTAAAAACCACCATCATATTGTGCAAGTGCCACCACCATTTTCGAGAATGTGCACGAGGAAATGCTCAGGAATTGCCAGGCTCAGTTTCATACGTTTTTATAGAAAATTGAAAAAAAGGTGCTGAGTCAATTTTAGAGTTTCGTTGTCAATACAGTAATGACCTCAGAACAGTCAAGGGTTGTGCACACATTATGGAAGTTCTGTGGTACTTTAGGCATGGACGGTACGATCTTAAGAGAAACGGAACCATCGTTGATCCATGTTTTGTTGTACAGGTATCATAGAATGCATTGATACGGACTCGAAATAATTGTTGTTCATTTTTCGAACAGTTTACACGGTTATTTTACACATTGCCTTTATTTTATTTTTAAATCTATTAAATCTATTTTAAATTAATGTTTGCAGTTTAAATATTTTTCAATTCGTTAAAATGCAATTGTTTTTACTAGGTATGTTCTTGCTGTTCCTTTATACTGACTGGTTTTAGTCTACTTCCTTTGATATTATTTTCTACATAATAGCTTCTTACCATCTCCTAAAATTTGATTCCCCTCCCCCCCCCGCGAATCTACATGGTCATGTAGATTCCCATTCTCTATCAGATTTTCAAGCGAGTAAATCGAACGCATATCATCATGTGCGAGTATAGGCACCTATTGTATCTTCTTTGGCTCTCGGTATATAGGGAGATATTATATATTTGAGTTCAGCAAAGGACGTCATTTTGAATTATGTATATTTTACCACGTTAAGCATTGAGATCAAAGCTAGGCAAACTCCTTTGTCACCTTTCAGAGCTTGACGGATGGATGGAGTATTCCGATTTTGAAGTTCGTGTACATGGGCGGTAGCGTGAGGTATGAGAACGGAAACTTGCATTGAAAGGAGCATTCGCACTGCGATTTTTATCATGCCTCATAATTTTTACGACTGGATGACGGATATACGATAAGAGGAACCGTGTAGATATCACAGCCCTATATTTAGATCATGCGATGGGTGATATTCTCTAATATTTATTGAGTAGTTGATGCTTTGGACTTGAAATCACCGACTGTACGAATGGTAGGTTTGCAAGTCACTTGTTTTGAAGGGTTGTGCTCGAAGTGTGTAGAACCGCCCCGCCGTTCTTTCAAAAAAAATATACGACCTTACTTTTTGTTTGCAATGCATATTTTTAGGGGCTTGTTTCATGAAACTGACAAGAGTTAAAACAGTCACAAAGTTACGAGTGATTTGCTAGCAATTACAAGTTCTTGCAATTTCAGATCTTTGGTACTACCGTACCTCGTTTTCCATTGATTTTCTCAAGACTTCTGAAGAAGTTGGCACAAATAGAAAATGGTCGCGCACCTGTTTCAGAATGGTTCGTTCTGATTTGTACTGAGGGTATTGAACTGATTTACCAAAGTTCAAGGGCACACGATCCACAGATACTAAGTCACATCTATGAGTAGCTAAACGAATTTATCACCCTTTATTTGCTGAGGAGCATTGAACCGATCTAAGCTAGTGAAGCAGGCATCCGTTGAAATAAGAATGTGTTTATGTTACAGTGACATAGCGAATGGCAGGCTGGAGTGACAATGTTTCTTAAACTCTTCCGTACAAAACAGTGCAAATCGTGTATGACCACGCCCCTTAAACGATGAAGAAAACATTAAATTCGGCATAAGAATGACCTGTAATTACATAAATCATTTGCAGATATGTTTCTTCAATGAACTTAAGTGAATTTATCCGAAGATTATTCAGGTATGTCGTCACAGGTGATCCTTATACCCCGAAGGCTCGTTTCTTTTTTTTAGATTTCTTCTTTTCCTGGTTTTGGCGTGATCCCACACGGTTCTTGGTTTGTTTTGTGCGTAATAATTTTAGCTTTCCAACAACAGACAGGCATGAACGCTGATCTGGAGTCAATTACATCTGGAGTCATTCACACTCATTCCATGGTCATTGTTGACACGGACATGCTTCTATTGTATTTAACTGCTAAGGTGCTTGTTGCCATCGGCATTTGCTGGTAATCTCTTTATAGCGCTACTTAAAGGATTACTTTCTGAATTATGTTAGGCCTTAGCTTGTGACATTTCTGAGCATACCTCCCATTTGTTTAAAATTTTAAAACTTATTTCAGGCAATTTTTACAGGTTTGGGAACCCCTAACTGCTTTAAGAAATGAAGTTATAGTGTTCTAACAGAACATGAATCTTTCCTAGTACTCGTAATATCCAATTTTTCATAGAATCGATGTTTGGCCTAGGTACTTGACACCCGCAACCTGCACCTTGTCCCTAAGCCTAAATTGTTTATGGATGCTTCTGAACTAATTTTTCGACGCTGTCGCCAACTTTAGGTTTGGAAATGTCTGGACGAGGGCCTAGGCTGTCACCTCATTAGCGAGCATTTGCAGGGGGCAATTTAACGGGGAAATGCCCTGCTATTGCTGTCAATAGGACGAAGTGATGTATGCATTTGATATCATCATCATCACCCACACCCCCTTTTTGCCCCCGCCCTATCCAACCAACATGATTGTCAGGAAGGGAGCGAGTCCCAAGAGACAGGTTTAGAGCTATTCACAGCATACTCCGATTCACAGCAGCCCGGATCATTACAGGATTAAAGAGGAGCAGACATTGGTATAGAGAAAGAGAGACGGCCGAGAGCATGATGGCGTCAATTACATGGAATCTGAGCTTCAGTCGTTGGGATGAGGGGGAAACCGAAACCTGATTATTGACCTGGCTTTAACGAGCCAAGGAAGCGGCTGTGATTGCGCCATTGTTTGCCCATTATCCCTGTCTCCCGGGGTCTCATCCCCATTCAAAGTGAGGATATGAATCATTCACTGCTCATCCCTTCCTCCCCTCCCCTCTCTTTGCATCTGTCTATCCCCCATCACCACATACTCAACGTCCGACTCCCAAACAGTCTATTAAAAGAATCTCCCCCTATTGTGAAAGTCATTCTTTCCCACGTTATTAAAGGGTGAGTCAGATAAGATGCACCGTAGGAAAAACACCTTATCACAAAAAATTCAAACTACGAGAATGGACATGAACCTCATGTCCATTCTCAGTTGCTCAGGATCAGATCAGAATCAGATCTCCAGCTATGGCACTATCAGTTACGCCCTTTTATGCAATGTATCACGTCCCTATGGTGCATTCGTTCCGATTCACCCGATGTTCTTCTTTAAGCTCATGTCACCTTATGTTTTTTTTCCTTCATACCATCACGGAAAGGTCATTCGGTAGCGATCACTCAATAATATAGATTCCTTTCTTTTTCCTTTTCATCGAAGACATGGTTTATTTTCCCTTTTACAGAATGATCGAGGAGTAGTTTTCCGAGTCAAAAATCAAGGGGAAGGCAGCCTGTTTAGCAGAGGGAAGGAATTCAATTTGGAAGTGGAGCTCTGTGGGTCATAAATTGGCTCTCCATCCCCTCATCAAATGCTGGACGAGGATCAATCCCAGGCTCTGAAGGAGCTCATTATCAGCACCTCTCTGTTCCTATGAATTGCTGATAATCCCCTTTCCATCAGTAATTGATTTTCAAAGCGCCCGCAATAAGAGCTCACATGGGCGTTTCAGAAAGCAAGACTCTACTCAGACTCTATCGTATTCAAATTTGGAAACGGTTCTAGCATCAAATCTAGCGAGAGGAATGAGAGGAAATTGAAGAGTTCCAACTACTATTGTTTCCCAGATGGCTTCATCTAGCTCTCTATCAAGTGCCGAATTGAAAAAGGAAGATAGAATAGATGCTGGCACCGTATTCACTTGGACCTGTCTATGACTGAACGTCCAGAAAATCTCAATCTCGCAAAGAATTTGGGTCGAGAATCTTTCATCACGAAAACGCCCATAGTAATTTCGCACAAATAATCTGCACGCGAGATTCCCGGTTCGATTCTGAGATAGGGGGGAATTTAATGGGTTTAGATGTGAGTCGCTCTGGGAAAGAATTCTCCTTCCATTACTTGCTCTTACAGCGAAAGAAACGCGTCTCACGGAGAAATAAATTATACGGGTATTAGGCCCGAATGGGTCAACTGTATATGCATGAGATGAGACGAATTTCAAGGGATCCCCTCGTTCTCGCCTTCGATAGAAAAGAAGCCTGACAGTGACTGTCAATATCACGAATAGCGGGAGATAACGAGATAAGAATGGGGAAGGGAAGACGAGAGAAATGCATCCATGCATGCATGCATGAGGGTGTGCGAAAGAGAAGTCATGTGTCTGGAACATGACGCGAGGGAGGGAAGGGGAAGTCAATTGTGCACTGTGCTGACGACAACATTCGCCACGTTGCACATCTGTCCATTGGGACCCCCCAAGAGGAAGGAAACCTCAAAGATGCCTCTACACAGCCTTCCCCACTAATTGCTCGGGACCACCCCCTATCTACCAGTTTATGGCACTGTACTGGGGATGGGGATGGGGAGGGGGGAACCGATACTCACCAATACTCAGATTCCCTGGTTGCCTGAGGTGCGAATGAACGTGAGCGTCTAGCGAGGACTTGGTCATCCCGCTCAGGGCACTGTGAGCATACCCTGTAGATTGTACAATATACGTCACATATCAACCTCCCGACCTCATCTGGAGGGTGTCTCATAATTATGTAAATACTAAGAAATTCGCTGTTTTTACAAATAAAATCAACTCTAATAAAAATTAAGCTAGTAGCTACAGCAAGCATTAAAGTTTTTTTTCAAGCATCCAATAAATTGCATTAATTTCAGCCCAAAAAGTCGTCAAATTTTGGGAAAAGCTTATTTTTCGTCTTAGGAAACTATATGGCTGAAGCCCCTTAGAAAAAGTCCATCTGCATCCACCGAGTCTGAGCGACAGGTGGATGACAGGAGGATAGGAAGTGGACTTTGAACCAGGTGGACATCCCTCCTGAAAGTGGATTTCCGCCTAAAGGACCATCCACCTGGTTCTAAATCCACTCGGGAAGTTGACGTTTTGAAAGGGGCGGTGTTTCGAAGAGCCTTCAGTCAATCAATTAACTCCGGTCTACGTCCAATACCCGTGGCCCAATTGCGGTCTTTGTTTATGCATTTATACTACCCGTATTGTAATATACTCATCCTGCCTACTGCGGATATTTCCACAAAGATAGCGTTTCTCCTTATTTGTTAGAATCCTGAAACGTCTCAGTCGCCTTTATGGTTTTAGACCTCACGACAATAGAAATATTCTTGACAAGTGTGTCAAGCAGAAGTTTAATTGAGAAAATCCGAAACGACTCGAATCATCCAATGTCCATCAGCGTTTTAATACCTTCCAGGTAAAAACAGACCACATCTAAATTTTTGCTGCATCAACATGGGAAGCATCGTCAACAGGAACTACTCCTGGTTGAGAATAAAAACTCCATAAAGGCTGCTTTTAAATCTTCAATTAAATGAACGAAGTGAAGCATTCAATAAATAAAAAATATCCGTAAAATCTTTGCCGTATGAAGTCCTGTTAGACAAAAATGAGCAGCTTTAAAAAAATTGACTACCTTATAGACTAAGATTGATGAAATTAATGAGGCTTGGAAGCTTGCTGTTGCTGTTTGCCCTGATTCCTTAGAGTCGATTTTACAGTGGAGGAATAGCGAATATCTTACATTGTTTATATAATTATGGGACACCCTGAATATTAGTTATAACATGAATATGCACCACATTTCGTCTCTACGAAGGGGCACTATATTATCTTTTGAAATCGGAAGTGAGCAATCGAAGCACAAGTCGCGGTAGTTTGGGAAAGATTGTAATCATGATGCAACGAGCAAGAACAATGTTAAAGCTAGTGATTTTCAGCCTTATTGGTTTATAAATATAATTATTAACTGATCCCTCGACAGAATGTCAACTCTGCATATATGCAGAGTTGGCATTTCGTGTTCGTATTCAGTTCTTACATCCATAGCAGTGATAACAATGATGGGCTGAATTAGAAAACACGCTGCAGCACGGGGACAAGTTTGCGTATCCTTGGAAGGGTATTCAAAAGGGTAGACAGGAGCATATTAGGACACGAAGAGATGAAACGTATGAGACCGGGGGGAGTGTAGGCCTATGTAGAAATCCTGGTTTTACCCTTCACTTGTCTTCTCACTTGAAGTGATTTTCGCTTTGGTTGACGGGATCTTTGTCAACAGAGCAGGATGGATGAAATTGAATCCCCCCTCTGTTTATATATGTAGAGCACGACTCAGCCGAGGAAGGGAGACCGAGGGGAAACAAAGTGTAAAGGAAAAGCCAGAGAATATAAGCATGGCATCCCTCCTGCTTCTCTTGTCATTTCAGGCTCTATCTTTCCGTGTATCATTGTATTCCTCAAAGCTGGGGTTAATACGGAAGTCCATGAATGGACTCATCCGGGGACTCGGAATGCCAATGCGTTCGCCAAAATCAGCGCGATCGGAAATCGGGCGGAAGCAGAGGAATGATACCCTCGGTGAATTGGTAAAAAATGCGAGGGAAACGACGTCTCTGCTCGAATCACTGACTTACCCCTCACACCCAGCAACCCACGTTTCACCAAAATCAATAATGAGTTATTTCTTTAATGCTGCTGCTAATGAAGGGATTTTCTCTAAAAATTCAAACCGAAGTGAGGCTTACCGACCGAAGGTCAAACATATAATGCATGCGAAAAAATGCATTGACCAATAGAAAATTGCACCACGACATCTAAGTGCTCTAGCAGTCAAAACGCTGAATGTTTAGCTGTAAAATTTTGCTTATGTACTTCTTAGGATTTTTGGATATATCCTGTTTCCCAAATTTCCAAGGAAGCTAATGAAGTAAAGTTCCCAGTTCAAACTTTGGAATTTCTGGCCATATTTTTTTGTGACTTTCAACACGTGACCTTGATACATATTTCTGAAATGAGAAGAAAATATAGGTCCTTTAGGAAAGCTTAGCCAATACCGTAAACTTGCTTCGAATATGATCTATAGCTCATAGACACGGGAAATTTTCCTTCGTTCGCAATGTGATTGATCGAATCGGTTGTCATATGATATTGCAGGTGGCCAGCTTAACCCCTTAAGCCGTCGTAATAGGCTACAGTCCGTTGATATCAGGAGAATGCAGAATCGAGTGATCTTGTATATTGGTCATACTTCCTCTCTTTTCTTGCATTACTTTGTCAAGATACGAGGTCCTGCATGTTGGTCCCATAGGTTCAGCTTTCGTTGACGATGTCATCTATCTGAAGGTTTCAACAACAGGAACGGAGTGGTTTCGAAAAACTCCTCGTAGATGACCCGTCGATCGGGATATTACATGCAGGACCTCGGATCGATAAAGGCTAAGACAGAGGGTACGGAGGACAAACAGATCAAGGGACCTTGTATAGAGAGAGGAAGATGATCCATGGGAGCCATTGACTGGCACGAGTAACTTTTAACAGGTGGACTACGACCATATCTTCGATGTATTACCCGGGCGAAAGACAAAAAAAAGTGGGTGGGGTCCTCTGTCGGCCCAGAGCAGCTCGCTACCGCTCGGACTCAATCCCGCGCCTCCCTGGTGTTCAAGTGGGAACCCTGAGCCACTCGGCTACCGAACCCAGTCAAGCTTCCTGTCCTTGTAATTTTGGTCTGGTGTCGAAAATCAGACATCTGTCATTCTGGAGGCACAACGGAGAGATTCTCCAGTTAACTCGAAAGGATGCCAACATACAGGAACACAGAGATCCTCCGAGATGATCCACGACAGACATAAGATTGGGGACTCGAAAGGATGACTACCCATGTGAACACCCATGCAAGGAGAGTTTCAACTCTATGGAAAGCATAATCCAATTGTTACGGCAGCAGCAAATTCCGGCTTGAAGGATAAGAGAAGCCAACTAGTAGGATGGAGATTTTTTTCGACGGGGAAAAGGGAGGAAAGAGACTAGGGATAGAGCGTAAATAAGAGCAGCTCCTATGTCCGTTTCCGATTCTCTTCACCTCCGGCTAATTTTCTGACAACACTTGCCATGTCTTTTGGCCCATGCCTGCCCAGCATTCTAATACCAACCTAATTTCTCTCCCTCCCCTCTCTCCCCTCCCCTCCCTTTAAATTGCCCCATCTATAGAGAGGAGAGAGGGCGGGGAAAAAGAGGAAGAGAGAAGAAATAGGGGGAAAAAAACTTCTCTTATTCATCTTTCAAGCCATGCGAGAGTGAGAACCAGAAGATGGCAATTTCCTGCCACGGGTGCTTTGCCGACCAAGTATCAAATTTGATAAGTATGTTATGAAGATATTGCGATAGGGAATGATAGAGGCACGAGGTTCATTTACGAGCATTCATGCTTATCATCAAGTCATATGTTCCACATGGCGATAAAACTCAGGCCTCTGCATTCACAGGGTGGCCCATAACCTCCCCTTTTCCTCCTCCCCTTTGCCACGCACATACACACAAAAGACCATGATTAAACTGAAATGTAATTTTTTCTAATGGTATCATGCATTAATGCAAGTCCTATCATTGATATGCCCGTCATGAACTACAAGCATGATAAGAAGATATATTTTCAAAGTGAATTTGAAGAATTTGAAAATGGTTTCATGCAGCCATGAGACCTGTACTAGATTACTCAGATATTTTGCTTACCTAATTTCGTAATTCATCTCGGGGGCAGAGGCATATCGGGTTCGTTTACAATAGAACAGTGAGCGTCGATGATACTTCATCAAAGTTTCATAAGATTTTCAGTTTTTTATTGGCATCATCTCGAATCCTTCCCATGGTTGCAGTACTTCATACTGAAGGTTTTCCTTTCTAAGATTTTTCATCGAATGGGATTGCTTTGCTTTTTCGTTTTGGTTGCGTAAGCTCTGCGCTTATTATGTGATGATCAGAGACACTGCTGGGTGTGAACAAAGTAGCGTGAATGAAGAGTGGGAAAATTTTCAGAACTGCATCAAGAAAGGTGGAGGAAGATTTTTGTGTTGGGCACCGGTATTTTCATCAGTAGCGGTATCATCTGCTGCCAGCCACCTCTTGTATGGAGAAGCATTTACTCTGCGAGCTTGGAGTTTTTATTTCAAGCAAGTGTGTGTTTCGGTGAAACACTCCAATTTCATACTTCAAATCCGTTAGAAATGTAATCTTATACGTATATCATGATCTAATCGGACTTTCTGACCTTTATGCGCTCTTAGTTTCTTTATTCAAAAACCAGAAAGAACCAGGAGTCACCGACCCATAACCTCCCAAGCCTTTTTCACGCATTGCGTACACGATAAGTCACCAAAGAAATTCGATTATCCACGTATATACTCGTACATTCCTTGCAACCCTCAAGACATCAAGAGACACTGCATCTGCAGGCTTAGAGTCACCTTTTACGCGTTCGGAAACAATACCATGCCAATGAAATCCCATAAAAAGAATCTGTAAAAAATATTTTTTATACCTGCAGTAGCTTTATCCAGTTGTACGCCTAATTATTTAAATTGTGCGTTTGTGTTCTTTCGCATGCATTGTGAATATAATATAGATTTTCCGTTTAAAAAAAACTGGCTATTGCGAATGAACCGGTGGTAGACCTTGAAATGAATGAAGTAAACCTTGAAATTCGAAATTATTTAGTGCAGAACTGGGCCTATTCATTCTGATATCAAAAGATCAACTTTTCAATAGGTCAAACGAATAATCGAATGACCATGTAAATGGATAGGGCTCGTATGTGAAATCCTTGAGCTGAGATATTGATTTCGTGATGTGGTGGTTGCATTCTCACAACCATTTACGAAAGATTCAACCTGACACGCACACTCACTTGTACGCATGCCCGCTCGCACGCACGCACAGCGAGAAACATCGAGCAAATGTTCACAAAACCTGGATTATTTTCCGCGAGAGGAAGCTCGCTTAAATGACCATCGCATTTGAGTTGGGTATGTGCTTCTGTCCCGACTTTCTCTTAAGCCGATTTTGGCTCTCGTGAGAAATTCCCCAACATCGCAGGATCAGAGGCTCCCCTTTTGAGCGAGACCTGACGTCATTTGCATGAGAATTGTTGTCGTATAAGTTGTGAACCTATTGTGAGTCATTGAGCAAATGGACTCGGATTCCGGGGAGTGAACCACGGGGACTGGAGACGCTTCAGCACTTCCACGACCTAGCATTTCACCTAGTTTAGTGTTGGGTACGGTAAGTAAAACTTATTTATTTTGTCTTAGGCATTAGAGCCACTTCTGTTCAATTCTGTTTTGATTTTTTTTATGAGAGAAACGAAAAAGATTATTAGCCATGTACATTATATATTTGTTTTTTCTCTCCCTCGGGTACTTATCTCTCCTTTTGGGTCCTTGATTTTTCCCTCAAATCCAATAAATCGAATGAGACTTTTTTCCATTCCTTCTTTCTAAATCTTGATGATATGCCTCGCTGCCTCGATGAGACGTAGTTGAAATATCATAGGAGAAAGATGCGCGAGGGAAGGACTCACCTTGTGTCGTAGCCACTCCGTGCGCTCCCCAAGTAGTTTTATAAGCAGCATCTGCAAAGAAATTAAATATAATAAGGTGGTATATCAAAAATGTTAACTTTCATTTTTGGAAGTTTCTCACTTCTACTGCATTTAAAATAGAAACATGGTGATTGCAGTAATTTCGGGGACCGCATCCCCACTTCCAAACCAGAGGTCATTCTAAGATACGAGACCCCCTAGGAGAAATGGCCTTCGAACCTAAGTAGGATACGAAGGAAATGCCTTCCCCTC
Organism: Darwinula stevensoni; assembly: GCA_905338385.1. Classification (NCBI taxonomy): domain Eukaryota; kingdom Metazoa; phylum Arthropoda; class Ostracoda; order Podocopida; family Darwinulidae; genus Darwinula; species Darwinula stevensoni. The sequence goes on along the minus strand of CAJPEV010001323.1, from coordinate 34,765 downwards.
CCCCAGGTGTTCAATCGAATGGGGTACCTCCCGCTCAATTATTCCGTATTGCCAATAATGTGATGTTAAGGTTACTGTCTGCAGTTCTGTCAGAGCTGTGAGGTGATATCATCGCTGTGCTTACCAGTTTCTCTGCGTTGTTGAGAAAAAAATAGTTGCTTTCGGAAACTTGAGAGAACATGAGGAACTCAATTTTTCTTGTTTACATCCTTCTTACACAAGCTTTTCACCCTTTTTTTGCCCTCCCCAATGGCATCCCATCATGTTTCGGTTATTCCACCCTACTACAAACACTGTGGTCAATATAATACTGCGTAAATGGGACATACTATGAGCGTCAACGAAAATATGAATATCGATTTGAAACATGATCGAGGAACCATTGTGTCAGAATGGCGATCCCCATGAAATGGATGAAGAGGTCCATCAAATTCTTGCCATTGTCATTTTCAGCTACTGAATAAATCACTCCAATGAGTCAATACAAGCAGAGTTAAATTCGTCACGGTTATTTTAGTCACAGGATCTATATTGATTCAACATAAGCTGTAACATGCAGACACAGCTTACGCATGCGGTCCTCATTGCGTGTTCGTAGGACAATATTTGGGAAGATGCGGGGCAAGAATCGTTGCATGAATCCAAGATATTCCGGTAATCTTCCTGCCAACTCGAACACTTACGGTCATAGTCACACATGCTAAGGCCTTCCCTACTGGCAGATATTGAGAAAATTTTGTAAATGTCATGCGCAGAATGACAATGATAAGAGGAAATAGTTATTTAGAGATATCAAATCAGGGAAATTGAGGTGACACCTTACGTATTGCATGTCCAAACGTTATGCTTGTAACAAAGGAACAATCAGTTTCGAAATTCTCAGGTCCATATATATGATAAAGAGTAATGAGAAGCAATGAATGGAATAGTTCACGTAAAAGGTAAGCACTGAAGCTTGTAACTCCTGTCGGATAGTGCCACCATGCTGCTCAAATTCAGGATCCAAGATTAATTTCAGACTCTGACAGTCACGAACGAATATCTCATCGTTTTCATATGACTGGTGGATTTCATATGGTGAAATAAATTGCTGTATTTTATTATTTTATATTATATAACATTAATTTTTGCAACATGAAAGAAATTACAGATGGTGCCTAACTAGACTGCAAGGCAAATGAGAAAAGGACGAAACAACTTGAGGCTGGTTCAAGTTGTTTTCAGTAAGGTATGAAACATATCTTTAGTACATCCTTTTCCGGATTTTTCGCGCAAAATCGTAAAAAAATATCGTAACATCTGACGACCAAAAATGGAGATAAAAAAGGAGTTCTCTGTTTCACGGTTAAAACTCACTCATTGGGGGAGTCCCGAAGAAGGCTCTCGTGGAACTCCTACCGTCGTGGATGGTGAATTGTGCTACAGAATTATTGCTTCTTTTTATGTTGCCAGGTAAATTTAAAATTTTATTTCCACTTCCACTCCTATGCATGAAACTGAATTCTCCCTCCCCCCTCCCTCTGAGACTCATACCTTTCGGTACTCACCACTTCCTCTTATCTGATATTCTCATATTCTCGTTGAAGCTCATACCCCATGGTTCTGGTGCAAATCTCTTCAATGCAAAATAAACGGAGGGGGGGGGGAATGTATAAATGCATTAGATTTGTATTTTTAAATCCGGAGCTATATTGTAGCCATTCATGCCCCATATCTGACATTTATGCAACTCATTAATAAACTCTTTCAGTCCAGGTAGACCAAAGATTGAACATTCGGAACAAATGCAGCACCATTTTAAATAAGCCTGAATGTACACTCACCCCACCTTACACTAGTTGTCTTAATGAGTCTGGGTTTCTTAAGAACTTTCCATCGCTTCGTAAAAGTCTATGTATGTTTGTACGCATGAAGGGGAGAAGAAGGGACAAGTTAACGCTGTGTGGATGGACCCAATACGGTGTGAGGAAGGGAGGAGGAATATGCTCTGCCTTGGAGGACGGTTGGACGGGGATGCTGGGGGTCTCAGCGGGTATGTTGGACATTCAGAGCTTCCACCTCCGCTCTACCACTAAGATAAGCACACCCGGCATGACATCCCGTGTAGAGCTCGCACGGTGCAAAATTTGATATGTTTCAGGGTAGGCTTGCCGAAGCAGAATGCATGCCTCGCATTTCCTTCCGAAGACTGGACGCCAATCATCCAGCAAAGAACCGGTAAAATCACCCATCGATAAAGTTTCTTGATGGTTATGTAATCCTTAACCTTTTAAGTACTACAGTTGCGTATCTGCGACAGCTATAGTATTGTTTCTCCAGCCTACAGTCGCGGTTACGCGATTTTAAATTTAGCGTGAGTACTACTGTCGCGGATTTTGTGCTAAATTTAGTGCTAAGTTCATTAAGATTCAACAGTCACATTCTTTGGTAAGTGAACTGCTAAAAAAAAACTCGGTCCGATCACGTTGCATGCCTCTACTAAACCTAGTACTTAAAGGGTTAATAGGGTTCAGCGATTTCCATTGAAGCTTCTACAGTTTTCATCAAAGTGAATGGCGTCTCTTCAAATATCAGGTTTGAATATTGGAGGCCTGCCATCAGAGGTGTTGGAGGCAAAAAAAATCGACTCCAGGCTTCAGGGTCTCGATTAAAGAAGACAGTTTTGCTGCCGTGTTACATCTAAGAGTCTACAAACTCATTAAGTTGTAGAGACCAAAGCACACGAGGACTGGTTGGTAGGTGAAAAGAGGGCAAATGGTGACGAGCTCACCTGAAAAGAGCATGGGAAAGTTGGGTAGGGCACTGTGACGAGGAAGATAATCCCCGGGACTCGGGACTTTTATATCCATCAGCATCATTAGAAGTAAGGTCTAACGCAATGTGAGCTAGTTAGATAATAGATGATGCAAGGAAGCCAATTGAACCCAAGCGGAACGGGCTTACACAAACGCCGCCGAGATCCCCGGTCATCATGACACCTGTGATCTGGGGATTCTCGGCTCATGATCATGAGACACCTTGAGTAGGGGATACCTAAAGAACTTCTTCTGTCCCCGTCTTTCTCTCCTCTCTGAATGAAGTAATGAGACAGGGCGAGCGCGGCTATTGATTGGTCCTCTGAGGATCCGCCTGCCCAATCCGAGGATAGAATAGGCGTTGCTTCCGGCATGGCTGGATTTCAATCAACTCCGAATAGGGTGAGAGAAGGCTCATCATTGCGCATCCTGAAGTTCACACTCCTACAGGGAATCTTCCTCCCTCTCTCTCGGCTTCCCGACCCGTCTCTTTGTTCACTCTACGATTCTTTGTTATGTGTAAGTCAGAGATGGAATCATAATTGTTAGCCTGTTTGCAGCGTCATTTAAGATCGTACCATTACATACGTAGGCTTGAAATAACAAGGTAAGAGATGATGCTTAATAGAAACAGGAGGTTCGATTTCAGAGAGATTGCTGTCGATTTTGGCATCATCCGTTTCAATATCGGTAGCACCGGGGAATCTCTTGTTCACGACTGCACAAAGAATGCAAAAAAGGCATGAAAGAAGCCAATTTCCCCACGTCTCGAGTTGGTTTCTGAGGAATACAACCTATCGAAGCTGTGGAAACAGTGAGAGTGGAAATGGCACCATTTCCCCTCTTACTGACCTGCAATGACATGAAATGCATCGGTTATGATTCGGGAAAGGGATGAGGGATAGACCCTTTTTTCATCCCAAAAAATGTATATTCCAAGAAATTGAAGTAAAATATGGCTGTTAGGGTGGAGAGTTACCATGAGTGCTATGAGAAAAATCCACAGCACCCCATTAGATTGTACATCGCCTTGACCAAACCATGAAATGTACTATTAGTTATAGAATCTAACCTACCCCCACATGATTACAAGTTGAACCCCAGGGGTACCTCTGACTCACCCAGGGATCTCTGGGATAGAATATGCATTCGGACACATCTTTCTTGAATCAGAAGTATTCTTAACCCCACGTCAAAGCGTCACTCTGGTGATGCCTTGGTTTTTGTAAGCTCCGGCGACGGTTTTCACCCCTAAACCTGACAACTTTCTTCTCAGAAAATTGATGAACGTTGAAGGTGCGACTCCCTCATGCTTTATCTGATAATTTAACTGATTTACTGCAGGATATATGAAAAGGGTGCTGCATAGTTTTGGGTATTGACCTCGACGTCGTCATGCAGCATCCGCCATCGCGCAGTGACCACTTTCTTCAACGCGGCTTATTCCAAATTGGGTATCGTAGAGATTGGATTCATTGGAAGTGGCACGGACATGTTCGCTTCACTTCTGATTAGGATGCCGCATCATTCCACGCCAAATGTCCAGCAACCAGGTAAATTAGATTTCAACCGCCAGGGATTTTCTTTGAAACGAAAATAGTTGCTCTTTAGTGTTGTGGAGAATGGTATGAGTTAAAAAATGTTGCTTCCCTGGTCAAACCGTTCCCAAAATTTATCAAGTCAAATTTTAATTTTGATACTTATTTCTTGATGCACGATATGCTTTAGTTTCCTCGGTCGTCCAATACAGAATGGTTCAAGTTTTAGCCCAATAGTTCTCATCTTCCAAAAAAGTCACATTAATTCTCACCCTGTGTCAAACTCATAGTATAAAGAACAACTTTGACTCATAATATTCCTTTCGACGATTGAAAGCCCAATTAAAGCAATAAACATTGTTATTGTTCAGTCCTTCCTTACTGATGACATTGATGACCTTAATTTAAATAGAATATTATGCATATATTAATCGGTCACACATCATATGATGAGGAATCCAGGGTTAAGTAAAAAGATTTATGAGTTTGTCCCACGTTTAAGTTTGGAGTTGACCCATCCATGCATAAAGTCAGACGGAAAGTTCGGAATCTGTCGTCAGGGCTGGGACAAAATAAAAGCTGAGTGACCGGGAAAATGAACACAACCTTCTCCTAAGGAAATGGGGCGTGCCTCAATTGTAGGCGTTCATCATATATTCATGAAGGATGGAGGCAACCATGCAGGGCGCACATTAAAGAGGAGCTGGAATAGATCTTTTAATGATAACCAGTTGGGGAACGGATTCGCATAATGATGATTTCATGCTAATACACGTATAACAATTTTCGAAAAAAAGTGCATCAAGTTAATGATCACCAATCTTATTAAAATGGAGGCACATCGACGGCATCTGATGAGCGTCCAATGTGAATCGGAGAGAATGCTCTGAGGCTCACCCTTGTTGTGTCTTACCACGCTCTAGTTTTCACGGACCGACCCAGGCATACTTGAATTAGTTTTTTCAGGAAAGGTTATCTCGGCTTTTCTGCTTTATGTCTACCCTCGGTGATCATGACTTTCATTCATGCCATCTCCCACCCGCGCCCTAAATTTTTCTTATGTTCACGTTTGACTGTTTTTTTTTTTTTTGGCTGACATCGCAGACAGTAGGAATCACTATGAGAGTTCGTATGCTACCTTTCTCCGTCACCCCCTCCAATGACGACCAAAGAATCAGTTGTTGAAGCGAAATATAGGCCTACAAATGGGACTAGACGTCGTCCTTGGCGAGCCCTGATGAAAATCATTCCGCCTCGTCACCCCCCCTCTCTCTACTTGTATCTCGAGATGGAGGAACTAGACTCTAAAGAAATTATAAGCTCAGGGGAAGCACCCTTCCATCATACCATTGTGTGCTTCACCCTTCTACTTCTTCCTCCATCCTGTTTTTCGAACAACACGAGGCACAAGCAAATGACCCATATTTAAATGAGACAGAAGTCACGTGTTCATATTTCGAAAGACACGTTGGGCCTTCGTTGTAATGAAGCTGCAAATATTAATGCAGCAGGAACATATAACGTGGCTGTAATTCTTTCTCCCCTTAACCTCCCTTTGGGCAGCAGCGACTTTTGTGCTGTTTTGTGCGTGCCTACCTTTAAGCTTCTCTATCATGGCTTCTGATGGGCTGAAATCGTCGGGTCTGGTCTGTTTTGCAATTTTCTTAAGATGAAAAGTATCGGATCCATTTGCATACATCTAGGAAGTCGGCCCTAAATGGATTAAGATGAAGTAGTAGGATCGGCCCCTTCGAATAGGAGAATCACTAGTTCCTGAACGTGCAGTATAAAACGGGGCAATACTTATAACCAAGTTGTATGGTTTTTAATGTAATTTCCGAGTCCCTGGCCATTATCGGATGGTATTCAATGGAGAAGGCTTTTTCGGAATCGTCACCCGCAAGTTTACCCCATTTCCACCTGTTCAACTGATTTTCTGCACCCTTTTCCGCCTATGTTCATGTCCTGAAACGACTGTTCCATCGTCATCCTCGATGGAGTCTGTGAAGATCGCCGCATGGGCGATACGAAGCAGCGAACTGCATTATCCCTTCATCACCGCTATTACCTGTGACGACGTTGCCTGTCTAGAGATTGAAGCGTTCGAAAGCATTTCGACCAGGTCTCTCAATCGAGGAACGATAGGAGGCGTATCTATAGCCCACTTGATTGATAGGGGGGGGGGGGCGCCACAGCACGCTCTTCCACGTTCACGACGAAACTGGCTTTTATTAGGCCCTCTATAGTGTTCAAGTATTGGTCGCATGGGCGTGGGATGATGTGCGTGGATGATCATGGAGTGAAAAAGGGCCGCCAGAGTTATGGATGGGGCCACAGAGGGGGGTGTGGATGAATGAAACGGAAAGACTTGCAGGGAATAGAGTTCAACTGAGACACGTGACCGAACGGGTGCCTCAACGTCCGTCACATACACCCTCTGTCATTATGTCCCTCTCCCCCCCCCCCCCCCCCCCCCCCCCCCCCTCCCCCC
>CAJPEV010001323.1:0-27934 GCA_905338385.1 Darwinula stevensoni | reverse complement strand
CCGTCACATACCCCCTCTGTTATTATGCCCCCCCCCCCCCCCCCCCCCTTCATCATAGGAGCCGTCGAATGGGTCGTTCATTCAAGCGCGAAGTGTCCCTGTCTCATAGTCCGTGCACTTGCTTGTCTCCTTCTCTGAGGACAGGCCTATTGCCCGTGAAACGTGCACGAAACTTCCTCCTCTTTTCCGGCTCATAATTACTCCCCCTCCCTTGGTTCATCATGCTATTGTAGCGACATTGTGGCGCTAGAATTAAGATTAGTGCTGTACAAATAATTGTTTGATCCGTAGCACTTATAAAAATGCATGCAAACTTGTTGACTGAACTTCAATCGAGGGCAATATGAAAGGAATGGTTTTCATGTACTAGTATTTCTGGAGTGCCTAATTGGATCTTTCTGGATTGAAAAGAAGCTTCCCGGAACGAATATGAACTTCTGAAATACGCCGTGGCGACGCGTTGGATTAATGGTAATAAATTAATCGTTTACATATCATGTACCGAACGCAAAGTTAACTCTCAATGAGGTGTCACTGAAGTGCAGGGCTTGAATGGTTGACTGTAAGAGTAAGGTGTTGAATGAGTCTGCGAGTGGCCTACGGTTTACTCCATAGGTACGGAAATGCTGTACGAAAGAGAAATACAGAAATTGGGTTGGGATTCATTGGAGAATCCATATCGGTAACACTTCTTTTGGGTTGACGGATGAATGTGTCGCCTTGGCTTTTCATCATCAATGGCGTCATGGAATCATCTGACATAACTCCGGCCGTTGCTTGGCAACACTTCCGTTACCCATCAGAGCCCCCGCCTTCTTTTTCTTCCTTCAGATCCTCTAGGCCTATCATTCCTCATTCTCATCCGTCTTTCCTCCCAACTCTATTCCATACCCCTCCATATCCACTTCCACATGCTTCTCATGTTGATTTCCGGCAATATATGGTACCAGGCCTTGCTTCCTAGCTGCAAGTCGAGGATGGTCAGATGCCTACGGTCCGAATCTCATCAAGATTACGTGCAATGAACTTGACAGCGAAGATTTCCTAGATTTACTCGCTCATGCTCAAGCGACAGATCGTGTTCCAAAGGACACGATATTATTAAAGTTAGGAGTGCACTGCGAATCAATTTTATTTCTCATCATTGGCGTGCTGCTTAATGAAATGGGTTCTCGACGTCGTAAATGGATTTTGCGTATTGCATCTTTTGGCTTTGCACATTAGTGCAGCTCCATCTAGACTTTCATTGTTGGTGATTATTATACTAAGGGGGAAACGACAGAGAAACAAGGCTTCATGTAATATCGGCTCTATGCAAAAAACCTGTCAGTCTGACAGAAACGTCAAACGTAAGTGCCCGGACTCATACAATGCTACACGTGTTAATGTACTGTACGGTAGGCCTGGAGCATGGATGCGAAGCTGCACCACCCACTCAACGGCATGCCATGCGCGGCAGCCGCCTTCAATCGATGGTGGATTGGCGACATCTCTCCGAACTGGCATCAACTTTATCCTTTCCAGCGATCAACTAGATGTCGCACGTCTTCACTCGCTTTCAGCAAGCTGAAATGCATGCAGCCTACTAGCTACCTTCCTCGATGATAAAACAGGCAACGAATCGCATTTCCCAGGCTGTAACTTTCTTTGGTTACTAAATATAATTTTCAGAAATAACATGAGATTACGTTTACAAATCACGCAATATTCACAAAATTAAAAAAAGTGAAGCTTAGCAAAAGAGTGGGGCCAATTTATTGCGATCCTCCTCATTGTAGGTGTCTAAGAGATCTGAAAACGGAGGTATAGTCCATGTATCGAATATGTATAATACATATTCGTTCACAATGTTCACAATCACTGTCAGAATATGCATGAATAATGAGGCCATACTGTGGCATAAGTATGTGAAAACATCTTATTCCATGGTAAGTGGTGCTGGCAGAATTATCGTACTCTCCCCATCCCTCGGATTCACGCTGCACCGATTCCGCTTAGCTTTCCTAATCTAACTTTTTTTTCTATACAGGTATTAACGGAAAAAGAAATGCCGTGGACAAACTACAAGGTTGTTCAGATGTAGGCTACCTCGTAATCGAATTGCCGCGCATCTTGGTGTCAAGGCGAGCTACTCTCTTGTCTGCATCGCCGCATATAAACTCTTCGCTCAACGCTCTTTTTCCTTTAGTGTTGTCTTAATCGATCACGGTCTTCCATTGCCTCTATGACGATCCACACCTGGGGTATCAATGAGCGCTTTCCGCTCCCGGTCCCTTTTCAACTCCTTCCCTTATCGAAAATCCGCCTTTTCTTACACTCGTACTTCCCTGGGTGCATACAAGGGGATAAAATTGAAATGCTTCATGCCCTCCGGACACAGAATCACTCCAACAAATTTGAAGTTTTCTTCCTCCCCTAGGATGAAACAGGATCTCATTTTTAGAAAGTTTGCATTTATTTCCCAACCCCATATATGGGGTTGGGAAGTAGTATGGATACTATAGTAGCCATGCTTTCGAAGAAATACCCTAACCAAAAGAAAGTTTTAACGCAGAGCTAGATGTGCACCCTCTCCATCGTTGGCCATGGTTTCATGGTGAAATATGAATTCAGGTGTTAGGTATTCGCGGCTTATCGTGTGGACTTCAGTCTTCTGTTTCTGCAGTGTACTTTCATGATCTCATGTATGATATGTGACTCCCTGAACAAAACCCAGTTGGTACATAACTTGTGTCCCTGATTCACTGCCAAGAACACTCGGGGATGCAGAACTACGGATATCCAACGGCGGAATGGCTCTCGCACACCCAACGGTGCTAGACAATAAAGCACCGCAACGTTGCCAAGATCCTCAAATCACCATTGTGCTTCTCCTTGACACCTTAGAAACTCATTCCGAGTTGGAGTGAATTTCTGCAGGAGGCTTCTCCTTCCATAAAATGCACATTCGTACCTCATATTTCAAAACCTGCTCTGACAGAAGTAAACTCCAAAGCCATAAAACTCTCAAGTACAGACTCCCTTGACAGTCGGGTGAGGGCTTCTTACTCGATTCCTTTTACATGAGTGATTTAGATTGAGAGTCCTCTATCTAAATCACTAAATTCAACGACTTTGAACAAGACTAAATTCACCATCGCTGAGGTAGACACCAGCGGATTGTTATCAAGATATGAATGTGCTTTTATTGAACGTGTGACATGCGTCTTCTAGGGGTTTTTAGTTCCAGAGGATATTTACAAGTATCTCGCTATAGCACGCGACAAAACTAGCCATGAAGTAGTTTACTCTTCATAATACGATAGGTCATGTTTTGCATGACCTATCGTATTATGAAGAGTGTATAATGAAGTGCAATTTGCATGCTTCCTTAACGCCGAATTTTTCATCCACCCTAGATAGAGGAATACAAATAATAATAATAGGTATTTTTTAGAAAATCGAGTGGAATCAATGTTTTCCTGATGAGACAGCTCGATCCAGCTTTTGGATACGACGTTTCCACGAGCATACAACAAATAAGTGGCATTTTTGGTTTACGGAAATACTGACAATAGTTGTGAAAAATATAGGATAATGTGTACTACATGTCTTCTCAGATTCCAATGTACGCCTTACGGTGGACTGAAACAAAATGTTCTGATTGTTTTTCCCCCACTATATTCATATGAATCTGCATTACAGTACTTTACAGTTCTTTGATTTTTTGGTAAGAAGGAAAGATTTCGCTTGAAGCACAAATGTCTTCTATTCCCTTTCAGATGCAGATATGACATTGGGGCCATTCCACTCATTCAGAATAATTAATACTGTATTAAAGCGGTAAAAAAAAATCATATGAGAAGTCGGAAATTTAAAGTGAACTACTCCAATTAAGGTCCCTAGCGGTACAGAACCGAGGTTCTGATGATGATGGGTGGCGGCATTAGGAATGCTGTAGCACCTGCAAAAGCTAGTTTCTTCCTGTGATCAGTCATTTTTGTACAATATCATATTTTAACAGATCAGCAATCGAAAAGGTACTACCCGACTGGACGGAGCCTCTATAGATATGATATAGAATATCTAAAGAAATGGTAAAAGACGAAAACCCCAAACGGTGATAATCCAGCACGAACAAATTCGAAAAGCAGATGATTGACCGCTAGAATGCAATTAGCAGTCAGTTCTGGGACAAGGTTCTCCCCTAGTAACACGGGATGCGCACCTGTGGGCGCCCCGCCCCGTTCGCACCCCAGCGTCCCATGTCCCACTGCTAACTGTATTCGAATTTCCAAGGGGTCACATTAATGGGTTTTCAGGGGTACGTCCGCATGAAACAACCTGATATCCTAAGATTGTTCATTACAGGACATCATCGACAGGAATTCTAGATTTTCCTTCAATCCTACTCCATGAGCACCAGCATATCCATGGGAAGTCCCATGGATATTCCTTGCAGGACCTTGAAGGACGTCCCGTTGTACTCGGCTAAAATCCTGAAAGCATATCAATTGTCTTCTCCTTGGAATGGTCTTGAGATGTCCCATCGGCCTTTTCATGATTTTCGGGGAAGTTAGATGCTCTTGGAATGCAATGGAGAAATCTTGGTACGGGGAGATATCTTAATCAAAGCCCACCATAGTAGCTTCCTTACAATATCTCCCCAGACTATAGACGGGGGTAAAAGTTTCTTAAACAGTATATTCGGAACTCTGTCCCTTGTGTCCAGTAGCTAGCGTGCGTGATCAGGCAACATCTCAACAACTCACGCAACTGGCAAGCGTGTCAAAGGTCATGCTAGCGCTCTCTCCATCCACATCCACGACTTTCACCCATCCTTTTGGAGGGGGCAGGAGTTTAGAACGTGTCACCCTGCATGATTCCGGAATAATCTCACTGGAATGTGTACCTTAATGTACTTGTGGGTTACGCCCTGATGTCATTCCACTTGATTATCAATGATTTTCGTTTTGATTACATCTTCAATGCATGTTTTTTTTGTATGTTGTTCGAAAGTACTGCCTGAGAAATCCATTGGACAATTCATGGATCTGCTGGTGTTCACGGGGTGAAGGATGAGAAAACGTTCAAGGTCATTTCTCGATATATATTGTATATTACAATATCCTCTTCATTGAACAGTTATTCCTAGAAATCGTCAATGGGTCTGATAAGGGACGGTTCAAGAAAACCCGAAGTAGTTCCGGAATCCGTCATCAGATCCTGACGAATGCTTTATCTTATCTTCTTCTTGGATTTGATTATTTTTTTATTACCAGAGTGGTAAGTCACATTTTTATGGGAGAAATACGTCTCCGTCATCAGCACATAACGCATTTCCTAAAGTTCATTAGATGCTTGGATTTCAAAGTACGAAGACAAAAGCCAGGCCCGCCCAGAGGTTTCCATTGGCCCGGGGCAAAACTTAACCGGAGGCCCCTTGAAGACCCCCTTGGGACCCCTTGATAAGCGAGACCCAAGGCATATTGTACCCGATGCCCCCCCCCCCCCCACCCCTCCCTGAGCGGGCCTGAGACAGGCTGACAGGTAACTCACCAGTTTTGTTTACTCGTGTTGTGACGTTGTCTGCATTTCCGCCAACATTGTTGCTGCTGAAGCTTTTCGGGGATCCTGCTGTCAAAAAAGGACCAAACCAGCCTTGAATAAAACGGGGGAATTCTATACATAGAGGATGAATCATAATCTAAAGACGCCGCAGCGCGCCTTAACTCTTCACTTTGACCACACCCCTTCTTCGTTCTTTCTCCTCAAAGCCACTAGCTCACATCTAGCTCTTAACTTAGTCAATTTACGGGGACTATCAGTCCTTGTGAATACAACCTTTCTGTCATCCCATTTCCGAGATCCACGAGATCGTAATTTCAATTGGGCAGTCTCGGTGTTCCCTCTTTATTTCCGATGCAGTCTTTTGTTTGACCTCTAGAACCTCGGAGGAAGAGACTTATGTCGACTTCGTTTGGGAGCTGTTTCTTATTCATATTAGACAGCTTGAGAACAACGCGTTCGATTGAATTTGCGGGAGTCCTTTGGTTGCTCAAATGAGCAAACAATCGCGGTAAAAGACGTAGGAGTACGGAAAACCATCGTCAGGGTTTCCAGTTTGGTCATATCGTTGTCATACATGGCAGGAGTGAATCGTTATGGTGTGGAAATTGAGTTGCTCAAGGACAAGGGGAGGATAGGGGGTCAGTGACATTCTGAGAAACTGCTCCATTCATCATGAAATGGTGAACGAGGGAGAGAGGGAGGGAGGAAAGGAGGGATGGAAGATAAATTCACAGACTCCTTCCATTCCCTTGGCTTTGGAGCACTGAAGCTCCAAAAGTTCACTTTCACCATGATAGACATAGCCCAAAAGGAAACTTTAGATGTCAGACACTTTAATCTCTTAATGCAAACAGTTCGGACAGCTAGAAGCTCAGCTAGCAAAGTACTTTTTCTTCTGAGCCGCCACGAATCAATGAATTGTTTCTAAACAATGTGCTTAGCAGACAGAAATAAGCCACGAGAATTGAATTCAGCTACGCGACGTACGTCTGTAGATTTGCAGTTCGAATGGAATTGAAGGATCGGAAGTCCGCAATCTGACAACAGCATCGTCCTATCTACTTCTTCTTGATTGCACGTGTTAATTAGCCATTCATCATGCAGGAATGTATTTAGAGATGACAGAGAGAGACCTACTTGCACTGTGGGAAGAGGAGGCAGTGAATACAGTGCTGCCCCCAGTAACAGTAGCTGTTCCTGTAGCTGTACCTGCAGTCGTACCTGTACAAGTCCCGTTTCTCGCTCTTTCTCGTGCACTTCCACTTCCTAGACCGTCTGACTCTGGACCTGAGGAACAGCGGGTTTTAGTGCAATTAATGAAGGGATAAGCTTTCACGAAACATTAAATAGGCGTTACATGTATTGTGAATAACAGTAATACAAGTCCTGTCCACGACGAACTCTACTTGAGGTGTCCGTCATATGTTTTGAACGGAAAAAGGAGAAAGACTCATGAATTGGTGAGTCGAGAACCACTATTGCCCATTTTATTTTCCCATCACTAGGTTCCCCGCTGAGGATGATCATGCCCAGAGATATAACAATGATTTTGTTTTAAAGCGACGCGCAGGAGACGAACGAAGGGGAAGGAATGGAGGAAGCTCGTTGGAACATAAAGGGATTTTGAATAATCAGCGTGTCGATGATGTATTCATTATATTATGCCGTTAACGAAGCCGGGGTGGTCTATTCATAACCCGAGCTGAGATTCGTTTCGCCGGGATCCCCGGTCATGGGAAAGGAGGGAGAGCGGAAAGAGGAAGAAAGACAAGACCTTGTTGATGAGCACTAGCATGCACAACTTGGATCCCAGTCAATTATGTTGTATTCCATGAGCAGTCACCAACAATGAATGTTTACATGAGAGTCGGTCCATTGAAAGAGTCACGTGCCACCAGCTCGTGCCATTCATTAGAAGCCATGACAGGGCGCTCCGCGTCAAGAGTCATGAGAAAAGAGAGCGAGAGAAAGAGAAAAAACCGTCGTCCCCCACCCCCTTTCTCTCCTGCCAAACGCACAACACTTTATCCTACAGATATTGTTCTGTAATTCACAAACGTTGTAATTTCCTATCGAAGACGCATAAAAGCCCACCCCGGCGACTCCCTGTCTCCATATCGCGATGAGCTCCCTGACGTCGCATTTATTTTCTGGATTCATTACTCTATTAGATAATGAAAGAGATTCGGATTTTGGGGGAGTATGATTCCGGAAGGGAATCCAGAGTGGTATCAGCAGCCGAGATCAGAAGTTAATCAGCTAGGAACTAGAGGGAACACCTGGGCATTGAGGCAATCGATCGATCCATGCATGGAAGACCATTAACAGCTATGAGGCCTCGATCCTCCCTACCTTTCCTCTCTTCAGCCCATTCAGGACATCTATATGGGCCTGCTACTGTAGGCGCGAAAGTGCTTTATAGAGCGGAATGGCATTGCAAATTGGCCCTTTCCAATAACAAAAAAAGTCCCATTCTCATAAGTTGACGTTTATGCTAACACATAAAATCCAATATTGGTTCACTTCCTCTCGGGAACTACCGAGCTTCATCCGTTACCGCTCAGAACTTCCGGAGATTTGGAAGTACTTGGTTGAAAAATGTTTGTGACTACCGACACGCACAAACTGATCCGGAGCGAAAACGTCAGAACTGATTTCGAGAAATGAGGTGCCAATAGACTGGTCTCAACTTGGCTTCGGCCTTTTTGAAGGCTTCACGAACTCAGCTAGAACCGAAACTTCTCATAAAACGCAAACAACCAAGTAGAACAAATATTCGTGAACTGATTTCGACAAAGAAGGTACCGATAGACCGCTGAGTACGGGCGCAGCTTTTGGGGTCTTAAGTGCCGATCCGGTACAGAAAGTTCTGAAAAGTACATGATTTTCGAACACACGATGATGTGGAACAAAATCGACTGGCAGGATTTAAAAAAAAAATCTTAAGTCAAGATATTCATCTCGTGGCGCTGGTGTACCTATACCAATTGGGTCAATTTCCAGTGGCGATTCAGTACTGAAAGTACTGAACAGTACTTTTTATAGAGACTTATCTACAACAAAAATTGCCTAATTAAATTGCCTACAATTAAATTATTGATGGACTTGTGTCAAGGCAATTGTGCACGCTTTGGGAGCCTCAAGTACTGATCCAGTAATTAAAAAAAGAGTTTATATGCATGAAAGAGAACAGAGGGAAAAAAAAACAAACAAAACAAACAAAATGTCTCGTTGCATCAGGCCTTCCCGGGCCTTCTCTTTGGGTCGAGAAATTTGCTTTTTTGTTCTCTCCTTCATTTCCATACTCTTGTATACTTTTTGCATTCTCCGTGCTATCCTATCCATTTGCAATAGTTAACCATTTGCATTACTGAAAAATTTTTATTTGAAATTTGCAGCTCAACCTTAACAAAAAAAATCTATTGGAAGAATTCCTGCAAATGAGATAGGATGGTCTTGCCGCCGTGTGCCTTCCATGGTTGCAGTCATGGACAACTCCTGAACGTTCCAAAATGTATTCTCAGTGTGTCCGCAACACACATGCTAGAAGAGAGCTCTTGAGTTCGTCTTCCTTCATGAGTCTGAACCAATCTCACAATCACCATTCCCATTCCGTTCCAGTCCTGGACTGTCTCTATTATCCATTCTAATTCCGCTTTCCTGAAAAATAAGCTATTCCCATTCGCGTCCACTCCCATGGATTCCAGTCCCATACCGCTCCCATTCCCATCATTCCTTAAACAATAATAAATATATTCTTGGCTAAGAACTGTATTCTCAAAATCAAGTCTCAAGTGACAACAAAAAGCAGAAACTGAGAAACCACAAAGAAATTATTGAGAAGGCAGAAACGTAGTTAGAGACAGAAAGAAGTAAAGAGAAGGAACGAGAAACAGAAGTAGTCGGAAGACGGAGCTTAGGGGACTCCAATCACGACCTCAACACATTCTGAATTTTCAGGCCTCCTCCAATAAAAAGCAACAATAATTATTCCAGTAAATCACACTTCCTCGAATCTCATGCGGCTTCAATTTCATCTAAAACGCCTCTTGAGGAAGGGAGTCAAAACCGAAGTTAAACGAAGTTAAGTCTAAATTTCGATTTCGACTGGGTTCCATTAAAATTAGAAACACATTCCAGTGCATCTACACAGTGAAGCGGATTCCTTCTTCTTTTCGGTCCTTTTTTTGCTATGTTAAAGAAGGGCATGTGATGCCAGCGAGTCAGACATGCAATTTGCCGGTTTTTTGCTTGTCTTTTATCTATGTACGCTAGGGGCAGAAGACTAGAAAATGCGACCAAAATTGTGCAAATTCGAAGAATCTGGTGGATAAAATATTCTTCCCCCACTGGATGCAGCAGTAGAAAATCTAAAGTCCCAAAATCTACTGGTAAGGTGATGAATCAGTTGCGCTTCGACACTTGAGCATTTTTTCGTCACATTTCGTGGAAGTTTTAACCACAATCACAGGTGTGGTGTATGCAGACGTCATTCGCAAAGAACTGTGCCTATCACTGGCAGACAAAAGGCACGAAGTGTTGTCAAAAGACGCTAGCTCACGACGTCAACGCTAATAATGATCCACACGTCAGGAGTGGTGCAGGACAGTGATGCCGGAGCCATACCAAGCATTACTTATTCCTATGACCTGGCCCCCTGCGACATTTGGTCCTTACCCAAACCGAAGAGCAATCTGGAGGGACATCGATTGTGCACCGATAGGAGCTGAAAGCAGTCGTGAAGAAGAAGCTTCCACGCATGTCGGAAAATGGCGTACAGGACGCACAGGATGCATGGATTTCTCTGGGGGAAATCCATTGCGTTACGGGGAGATAATGCTGGAAAAGTGCAAGTTCATCGAGAGCTGAACATGTGCGGTAAGGATAAATTCAGTCTTAATATTTAAAGGACATTACTCGCAAATATCCATCATGTAAAAAATTTCTCAATGTGAAGAAAGCGGATGGTGTACATTTAACGTCCGATAACTCAGCAACTGAGTGACGGATGAAACCAAAAAGATATCAGACCAAAGATGGTCCCTCTTTCTGAAGTAATCAGTTTTTTTTTCTAGTTAGCCTTTTTTATGCTAAGTCCAGAATAGATACGGGACCGACATGCATGGAAGTCCACTTTCCCTGGGATGTTTTGGTCAGTGTGAAGCACATCGTCAATGTTCAGATCCTCCATAAAGAGTCAAGCAATCCATGCAGGCTATAAGGCATAACTCTATTGAATGGTCACAAATATGTCAATACAATTTGAACGCAGCATCGAAAGGAACTCAATTTCCTGCCATCGTGTTACCTGATGGCCTCGTGGCGTTCCAGGTCATTTACGAAACCCTCATGGCTGTGACTACGATCAGAGACCTCCCAACCCTCAGAACAGAGTTGAAAATAGGAAGCTAATTTCGAGGGTAGAAATGGAGAGAGAGTGCGATAGGGAGAAAAAAAATGGAGCTTGGAGAAATAGTGAAAGGAGGGGAAGCAGGGCGGAGCTTGTTGAGGGATGAAAAATCTTTCCCCGTCTCCCAGCTCCAAAGGGGAGAGAGATAATCAAGAAAAAATTCATCACATGGAGAGAAGAAATAGGACAATATAAATGATCCTTTGCTTCTCGAAAATGAACGTCATTTACTACCCTGTCACGCCTTTATACACTTAGTTAGGGGTCTTTAATGCATGTAGGCTCGTATAGTTGACTCGATCCTGGATAAGCCAAAGAACGAAAGAACGAACCAGGGCTGTTTTTGGTAGAAGCGTCACTGAGGTGGCTGTTGTTTTCTTCCGTCGAGGCTCGTGCTGGGGTGGAAGAGGACTTCCGATTGGAGAGCAAGGCTCCTCCTTGATCGGTCATCAGAGCGTCATATACCAGATATCGTCGATTCTGTTCCGCCTGAACGGCAGCAGCAGCCTTGAGAGAAGCCAGGCCAGGCGGAGCGTGTTGAGGGAATCGGTAAGCCGTTGGACATGCCGTAGATGCCGTGGATGTCGTGCAAGCCAGCCAGGAATCAGCAGGGGAAGAGTGCTCGCATTTCAGGGCTGTCGCCAGCGAACGAGTCGGCAGTCCCAATGGCATCCGCGTTCCTCCACCGTAACTACAACTCTGCGACTCATACATGCCTATCTGACCTGCAAGTACACACCATCAAAGATCATAAAGATTCACTTGAATTAATACCGTGAATACCGTGAAAAATACTAGGATAGAGAGAGATAAACTGAAAACTGAACCCATTTCATAAAATTAAAAAAAGGATTTATTCTCTATGATGTGCAGGATTGGAATTCTCCTCAATGGTAAAAGGAACACTCCACCTAAAATATGTTCTGCAAAAGCGTGAAAATCTCCTTCGAAAAGTTTTTCATTTTGATAAGAACTCCGTCGTCTATTACTGTGGCAGTGAATCATAGATGTTGAATTTCGGTGCTTCAAGGCAGAGGGAAGGGAATTCTTATTCTATTCTCTCCCTAACTCCCCTGCCCCTGTTCATCATAAATAGCGGATGCTTGGGAATATAACTCAGTATAGAATGGGTCACTAGCTCCCTGTGCTTCACTTATCCACGTAACTGAATTACCGCCCCATCGCGATGGCACGCTTTGGACACAGAGGGCAAGGATCGGACGGAAGTGGAAGTCTTCAAAATAGTCTTCCTCGCTTTTAACCTTTTGACTGCTGGTTTTTTTTTTGGGCCTGTAATACCCCCTGTGCTGGGTTTTCCCCCCAAAAATGCAAATTTCAGTTGTTCTTGATATTTACTTAAATGTGGAGCCATAATGAGTGATACATACATATATGATGTCCATTTAAGTTGTTAAATACCTGACCTTTAAATTGGTATTTAAAATTTAAATCCCCTGCTGGGCCATCGGGACTGACGCCATATGGCGTCAGTAGCAGTCAAAAGGTTAATTTAGAAATGCAACATGATCCGTCTTCTATGACAATTTACCTACGAGGAAATATTTTACTATAGGGTACTTCCCGTGAACCTGAACCTAACCCCCTTCCCCTCGCCACCCATAGTCAGGTGTGACTTATCTATGGTGACTTAGCAATAGTTTATTTTATCTCAAGTAAACGAAGTTTTAAGTATAGTTAAATTCGACTCCTGAATGCAACGACGTACTGGTTGCGGGGGTAGAGCAAGTGCAATAACCCTACTTCAAAGTACATAAATTGAGGACAGATAATAAAAAAAACAGTGATGAATCGATTTAAGAGTACTGTTATCAGTACGAAAATGGCCCCAGAGGTGTCAGGTGCTGCGCACACATTACAGCAGTTCTGCGGGATCCTTGGGTATCGCAGGAAACCAACCCGACAGAAAAAGAGGCTGGACGATCTTCATCGTGACATACGAAGCTTGACCCAGACTACGAATCGTTTCATTCTTTCCCTCTTAAACATGTTTACATACTTTTTGCTTGCTTTTCGCGCAGTTTTCATTTGATTCTAATTCGAACATTTGATGTACAGTTGTTTTCATCTGGTATACACTTGCCTTCATATCATGCGCATTGCTTTTAGTCTAGATATATTTTCATTTAATTGTTAACATAATAGCTTTTTCCAGTGTTCCACTGATATTGTAGGCAGGACTTTCAGAAAGGTAGGTTTATCTGAATTTTCAGTAGGTTTACCTGAATTTTATACCTAGAGAACCCAGGTACCCATGATGAGTACTTGTTATCGAGTCCTCGCTTGCGATTAGACAAGTGTGAACAAATGACGGATGAGCTCTCGTTAGTGAGTCGTAGCGAGCACTGGCTGGACGTGGAAACACTAGGTGAGTGACGCTACTTGCGAGTTTCTCACCAAGTGTTGGGGACTTAACTCGAGTAAGTATGCTAAAATGTTGACGATGTCTTCCTTCGGGGCTCTTCATATATGGATAAGAATTGCATTCTGAGTTCAGAGAAGGATACGCTTTCGAATGATATTTATTTTTTTTCAAATTCTGTCTTGGGGAATGTCTGGACTCACTTCTTCGCGTTCGAATTGAACGAGGCTTTGGCTCGTTCTAAAAAAAATTCTGCTACTCCCGCGAAAATTTTGCAATGGCTCATAACCTCCGCATTTGAATCGATTTGAAAATTTGACAGCTTCGCAACTTTATTACGTCATCCAATGTAATATGGGTTTTAAAATGCAATTTTTCCCTGTTCAATCGAATATGATTTTGCCTTGCAACTGCGTTACCATGACACCAATTTCGGAAGTCGCGAAAATGAATTAAATGAATGACTGGCAAGAAGGGAAGTTTCATGATCGCTTTCAAAGGACGCTACATCTTTGTTGCTTACGTCGAGTGTGTTCTGGAGACATTTTTGTTCAACCCTTGCCTAGCAAGGCTTGGGATTCCGCGCGGCGTGATTCAAAAGTAATGGATCAATGGTGGTGTGCGAATGGACCACAAAATCCCGAAGTTGATCGATTGGATATGAATGTAAGAAAAGAAAATATTTCTTCATTCAGGAAGGAGGACGATGGAGGATGAAGGTGAAGGAGATGGGATGCGCAACGCTTGGAGCGAACGTGACGCACTTTCACGTTCAACCTCCAACAATCTTCTCTCTTTCTTTTGAGTAGATTCTCACTGGAGATACTCCAGGCTGATGCCTCTTGGTCGTATTGTGCCTGGCAATGCTCACGACGCCATACAAAGGCTAGGAGTCGGCCTTCTTCGATACCATCCCGCTCAACCCGGATGCTAGCTGATGAACCCCACCGAACAGGCTGCCTTTATTCAATATCCCACCCGAAAAAAAACCTTTATTCCCAACCGTAAGTTATCACTTCTCCTTTGCTTCTCACATCTTCTCATGTTCCCCGTAAAAATTATTATTTTTTAACTAAATGGACCCCGAGTATTAGCTTGACCTCATATTGTTCCTAGGAAGTTTAGAATATCAAGAAATGAGAGGAAAAGAGAACATAGGTCACGATATTCTGCAGTGAGAGTGAATCAGCTCCTTATCTCAGCCATTCTTCACTCTGACGTTATAGTCAACGTCAGTCATGTTTCAAATATAATCCTCTGTGAGAGGGCACGTTTATTGTCAATAGGTATGGCCTGAAAGCCACCTACATTGAGAAAGCGACATGAGGAAGGCCAGGGGAGCTTTTCATCGCGGAGGGACTTCATCTCCCCCATCAGTCGGTATACTTTTTTTGTGCGGACGAATAGTAAATTTAACACAAGGATGACCGTCAGCATATCCATATACCATTCACTGCAAGATTCTAATCTTCTCTCAGATTCTGCGTTATTCATGCATACACTGCGTTTACTTCAGCTAAGACTTTATCATAGAGTCGCGCCGGTACAATGTCTACTGATTGGGATGAGCGCTCTGGGAGGAACGGAGGTTTGTGGACTGTGACGTTGACGTGTGCTCGTGGACTCCACGAGTTACGTCTTGACAAGGGGAAGGAGAGGAAGGAGAAGGGGGAGAGAGAGGAAGAGAGACAGTATAGCGGAAGACGGAAAGGAAATATGTAACATCCGTTGGCAAGACGAGGGAAGTAGTCTGCCTGCACTGCATGCCATAAGGCCCCGCGCTCACTCGCTCACTCACCTTCTTTTCCCAAAGCGGAGGAAGAGGAGAAATCTTCAATTTCCTGACACTTTGCATGCACTTCTTCCTGTTATCAAGTTCAATGATAATCCTCTTCGGGGCAGGGCGTGGAAAAAAACTCAAGTCCGGCGGAAATTAGTCGGAAACTGAGAAGAACCGAGAGGACAATGCGATATGGTTGTGGGTTGGCGGATGGCGGATGCGCTCTTCCAACGGCCAATCACATCCCGGGAAATAATTAATTATCCTCTCTCCCTCCTCTTCCAGTTCCCCTCTGCCAGGAATCAATGAACCAATGGCGTAGTTCCGACGAAGGGAAAGGGGGCAGGATCTCCAACTCCCCCCGCGCCCCTTTCACCGTCTCTCCCCCTCTATCCCTCTATGTTGCTCTTCCCTCACCCCTTACTCCCTATTCCACACGCTGTAAAATGAATACAATACGAACACCATCAGTCCATTTAAAAGCGATCCAGCGGGGTTGAAACTTCAACTAAACAAGAAATGAATGTTTCTGGTTTTGATTTGAAATTCCTTTCAGGATACATTTAAAAGCTGAAACGAACGATTCGGAGGCCTGGAACCAAATGGCCAGTATTGCCACGCACAACAGTTCTTTATACAGTAGACGCCGCTTATTGTGATCGCGTTGGTGCAAGGAAATTAGATAACATTAAACGGCTGATAGTAGGCGACGGCAATCAATGCCACTGCCTATTAGTTTTGGTTTTCGAGATTTTGATCACATAATCCGACTGATAACAATAGCCAGTGATCACAATAAGTGGTGTCTACTGTAGCAAAAACCGTATTGCAGACTTTATCTTTCATATCGTAATTCTTATCCACTGATAACTCACGTTCACGCTCGTGTATGATTCCGATAATCAGTGTAATTCTTCCACTTTCCAAAGCCTCTAATTCCGCAAAATACCGTCTGTATCGATTAATACTTTCAAGGATCTGGAAGTATGTGGCTGCGGCTTCGCTTTCTTCTGCTGACCTAATTCGTAGACATAGAACAAAAACTACCTGAATAATTGCAAGTATCGTTGGACTCCTCTCGCTCTGCGGGAGTACCTTTTAGGAGTTTTAAATGAGTATATAATACTTGTAGTACTGAAACGTTCTTAACCTTGGAGAACAGATTGACACGGAGAAAAATGATGAAACTGATTTAACGAAACGTGGTAACGTGTGACTTGACGCGCAGTGAATGTTTCCCAGTTTCAGGTCGTAAGCTCTGACGCAGTAAACAAAGAACTAATAAATAATTATGGCATAAATCTCACATCTGAAGAAAAAAAAAGAATTCCAAGATAGTGAAGAAAGAAAGACATCGGCGAGTAAAAATCATCTTCCCCTGCGGAAAAGATCACTCCGTATTTTACAGTTTGGACGAGGCATTGAAAAGCACACTGCGGCATCCTTGAGAACCGATTCTTGTTTGGATTCCATTTATTGCTCATAATATGATGATGATCCGAATTTGCATCGACACTGGATCTGAAATCCCGGGTCATAAAAATCGAATACGAAAAGAACCCAGATTTTGTCCTCTCTCCTCATACTTCTTTGAATTTCGTATTTCGTTGCCTCAGGAAATCAGTAATAGCAAATGAAGCGCCGAATAAGTAATCGTAAAAAAAAATACTATAGAAAAAGATTCTGAGATTCGCATTCAATTCTTCCATTTTCGTTTTCATTGTGAAGGAGCACAAGAAAGAAAAGCAACTTGATTTTTAAGAACTGACTGGCACCTGGAAGAGGAGTGGCCATGAACCCATGAACGCCGTCATAATTGCCCATCCGTATAATTACTGCCGACGTTTGCGTGTCTGCTTGTCTGCCCCTTAGAGGCCTACGCGGGCCGATCTCCCGGAAACAGTCCCTATTGCCTACAGAGCTTCGCGGCCCGACCCTCAGTTCGGGTTGGTCTCATCTGGCTGGCTCGTCGTACGTGCAGAACTCTAGGCCAAAGTACTCGGAATGTCTGATGTCGAAAGGCACCCTCGAATTTTCATCCTGTAGATTTGGGTGTTTCAAATTCGAAAGGTGCTTCGTATTTGAATGCGTTGAAACAGAACTCCCGCAAAATTAGCGCCTTAAAATATTTGGGGTCTCCGATAATGAAAATCATCTCTTATTCTTCATCCTGGTTGTTCCGAATTCGAACAGTGTGTGTCATTCGAGTTTTATGGGACGAAATCGATCAGCCTCGATTAGAAAACCAGTAATTGTTTCATGGGTGAGAGAACTAGTTATTACGTTCGACATCGTCGAGGGAGAGGGGATGTTGTTAGCTCAAAAGTGTTTCGTAGGTATCAGACTGAATGAATGCATCTTTCTCTGTCCTAAACCTCATGGTCTCACGTTTTCATCATGTATGTTGGCCTATAAAACAGGCTTTTTATATAAAAAAAAGGACATTCTTTAAAACATATTTTCTCTGTAGCGCTGCGTACCTGATGAAAGAATGCTAAGAATCCTGATGATTCGAAAAGAATCTAATGATTGAAAGTGTCGTGGGGTTTCGGACTCGAGCATGCACCATTCTCAGGCCTGCAAGGGAACAATTCCTTAGGATCGGAAACGTCTCGTCAGATTTGCCTTCACGTGGGTGGATTCGTGTCTTGAATTGCACTGATGAGGGAGAAAAAGGGGGGGGGGGGGGAAGGGGAAAGTGGGCGTTGCCGTGCTTTCCCTTGCATTGATCTCGTGCACTGCAGAGAGCACCAGCAGCTCCTTCTCTGTCCTATTGATCCTGTTGCCAGGCGTCATGCACCTCCTTCTCTTCCATCTCGGAATTCTCTCTCCTCTCCAACGTCTTCATCTTCCTTCACCCAGACGGATTTTCTCTCGTCCTCTCAGCCCGAGAAAATCCCAGCCCTTCTGTGGAGTTCCTGTAGCAACTTTCCTCTGTTCGATGAATGAGTGTGGGTCCACGAAATCTTTTCCCTTGCCTTTCCGCGGCAGATAATGGCCTGCAGTACTCAATTCTCAAATTCTTTCTTGAAGAAATTCATGGCAGGGGTTTATCAGGAATCATCTTCAGAGACGTGAAGATTTTACAACGACTTTGATTGGGAAATGTTATTGAGGATTTTGAGTCTCGAGGGGGTGAAATCCACAAGAACGATTTCATGACGATAAGCGATTCGTTCGCCGGAAAAATGACCGTCCACTTATTTTTCACGCATTGTTAATTCTTGCTTAATGCGAAATACATGGAAATAACAATATTGAAATACGCAGAAAGCCAATCTTCCAGTGGACAAAAGGGAAAATAAATTCTGGGACAAGAGGTAACTCGATGGATTACGCCACTATTTATTGCAACTGTGCCCTCAGAGAAAGAAAGCACGATTCTCTGGTGCAGCATGGCTCTTTTTTTTTTATCCGGAGCCAATTGAAATTCGCCACAAGGAATCCTCTCCTTCATTATCTAATAATAAATTCATTCTGCCATCAAATTGGGAAGGGTTCGGTCAGGAAGTTTTGAATGAGATACGATGGAGATGAACCCCGACCAGCAAGAAGGACGGAAGATGGTGGCGGTAGTCGAATGGAGTCGGAAAAAGAGAAGCAAGGCATAGCGGCAGTCAGCAGCATTAATGTTAATTATTTTGAAATGCCGCTGGCAGGTCAGATCCAGAGAGAGCTGGAAAGCGGTACCGAAAGGAAAGCAAGAGACAACGCCTCGTACAGACCGTGCATCGGCCAAAAAAAAAAGGTGCCTTTTTGACAGGAAAACGTGAAAAGAAGACGTTCTAGTCAGAGTTGAGAGATGATGGGGTCGAGGCATCCACGAGGGGAGTCCATAGGAGGCTCCAATAAGCACGTTCGGTTGCCAGTCGACCGCAGCAGGAACCTCGAATAACCAAGGGAATCACCACCAAACAGATTTCGTTGGCTAATTGCACAACGTGTGGACTGATTATTGGGACAAGGTAAGTGGTATTTTCAATGCACTTAGTTTCATTTTTCAAATATTATTTTCAACTATGATCATATTGAAACAAATCATTTTTTACTTACAGGCTGTATTCAACGACGCGGGAGCGATTTTTTCAATGCATGCATCGCCCCCAGGCATTTTACTGTTATTCAAGTTTGAACATGCAAAAAAATAACCAAACGATTTTATAAAAGAGACCCTTCCAAGGGAACAAAGATAAGAATGACCTCTGTCAGTACTTGATGAACAGAGAAAGGAAGTCTGAAAGATAGCATCCCGTCGGGGTGAAAGGCCGCTCCTCTCCCTCAGTCCCCAGGCGGCGAGTCACGCAGCTCACTGCGCATGCGTATACCTGTCTTTTTTGGACGAGGCATATTCGGACGTTTGGGAATATATCCAGGATATTTCACAGTAAGATGAGCTAGTCGGTATATTTTAGCGTGTTCCTAATCGAGTAAGCATATCTCGCTGATGTTCCTTACGGATTGATGTTGCATGGGAGTGGCTTCAGCGTGGACGGGAAAGTGACGTCATCAAATCAGCTTATTCGGTTAGCAAGTGCACTTGGTTTATGGTGAGGATAAGAAAATCTCACAACAAAGACAGGGGATGGACCAAGTAGTACCTTGTTGCACGACGCCGTTAGTCATTAATCATGCACGCTGGGGATGAAGTAGCAGTACTATTCCCTGTGCTGAGGGGAAGTATAGCATAAATTGTATGCGAGAGCAGATTTAAACCAGATCCTTTTACCGTTACATAAGAATATATAAAGGTAGTATCCAAACTATTACAAAGGTATTTTGAAAATAACAAAACCGACCCATACTTATGTTGCAGAAATAATCATTGTCAATTGGGGATGATTAGTCAGAAAATTCAACTCCAATTGTCATGTCAAAATCGCCGCTTTGCCATAAATAATTTGGCCATCACACTAACTTTTACGTAATAGTATATTATCAGACACTGCGATTCCTGACGTTGAAAAAACAAACAAGTAATTGCGAATTCCCACATCTGCTTCATCTAAAACCCATTATCCACAAATGAAACGTGTGAAAACAAGCAGGCGATGAGCAGCCTGCTACCTGAAACTGAGCGCGAAATAAGAAAAGGAAATATGCGACTTGACTGGAAGAGAGAGGGGAAGAGGGAAAGAGAGGAAGAGAGAGGGGGAGAGAGGGAGAGAGGGGGGGGGGGGGAGAGAGAAGAGAGAAGGGAGGATCGGTACAGGGTTGATAGGTGACACCTGTCAATCTCCGGATGTCCCCCTGCCATTTGTTAGGTCGATAGTCCTACCTTGCGCTTCAGCCCCTTTTTTGGAGGCATCATAAAAACGTTTACTCGTGTCATCTCTTCATCCCCCCCGTCGTGGGAAACTTCTTTTTTTTCTCATCTCCCCCACTAACTAAACTTTTCCCACGCTGACTTATCTCATTGGAACATCAACATTAACGATGGAGAAGACGCAGATGCATCTACAGGTGTAAAAAATTTCCCCACATCCCTACACTCCGAACATGCAACCCATGAGCCATGAACCTACGACCGATTGCAATATGATTATGCATCATCGGCAAGCGATGTGAAAATATTCCAGGAGGCCCCTTCAAAGTGTTATAGGCGGAACTCGTTCAACCGCTCAACAATATAAATCGTAGATAACATTGACCATAGGACCTTTAAGAGAAATTCAAACCGCAATCTATTAGCGCAATTATTTAGGATGGGCTGTCAAATGCTTTGAGAAGGGGATATGAACAAATACGCAGTTTAACTATTATCATGTTTTGATACAGTGCTCCCTAACATCATGTAACCCATTCAAACTTTCTTTCAATTAATATTTCGGAGGAATTGGAATTCATTTGGCTTTTCCTTAAACCAGGTTTCCACCTCATCAGCTAAGGATGCAGCGTACGCGAATCGAGTGCCGAGGAAGTGAGACTTGAAGTGTCGGAACAGGTAATAGTCGTTTGGAGCCAGGTCTGGACTGCAGGGGGGGGGGGGGGGGGGGGATCATTCAGCTGCCCAAACCCAGTCAGGAATAGCGGCCATGGGCAATGCGGACCTTATGAATGGGAGCATTGTTGTGTAAGAGCAAAATGCTTGGATGGCTTGCTTCAAGTCGGGGATTGATCAAACATAGTACTGACCAGTAATAGTGGTTCCTCTTAGGCACGTACTCCTAACTCGCCGAAATATATTGCCACTGTGGGTAATTAGAGGGCATTCCCCGTGTGTTAATGAACTTGCTTCGTGTTGTTGTCTTGAGTTCGAGTGCAGCCATTAGAGAAGCAAGCTCAAAGAGAGCTCACAAATCGTCAACCTCTGACCCCCCTCTAAGATTTATTGCAATTTTTGCTCCTCTCCTCAACTGATACTGCCGGCCGACCTAAGCTTGGGTCTTTCTTGAGTACCTGACTTTTTCTTTGCCATTTGTGCCTGTTGAAGGTGATTGGGTAGCTTGAAGCATCTATCCTTGGGCAGCAGCATATAAAATAAAATACTTTTTTTTTCTTATCAATTTTCCCAATTTCACGCGAAATTTCAGGGCGCTCTGAATTTTCAAACTGGTTCTATCAAATATTTCACTCAATTTCGCCAGGGTGGGTGATAAAAGCCTTTAAAAATGAATTTTCATAAAAACTTGGAAGAAGAACAAGAAAGAAGCTAAAGAACCACTCTAGCAGCACGCAATATTGGCCTAATTATGTTCATTCTTCCTTTTATTGGCTTCAAATTGGCATTGGTACATTATATTGCCCCACTACATGGTCATTATATTGGGACAATTACTGAGATTCAATTGAAATACAATATAAAAATGCGATGTGGGTCCGATGCTTGCCCGTGTTAGCAACGTATTATTGAGAGTGATCTAATAATAGGAAGATGAGTGCCCAATATCACACCTATAATATAATGCCAGAATTAAAAAAAAAACATTGTGAACTATTTTGAAAAAGTATGGTACTCCTCGCCACTATATTGAGCTTTGGTTGTCATTTATCCACAGTTCATGAGAGAACCTCTCTCTCTCTCTCTCTCTCTGAAATGGACCCACGCTAGGAGCATATAGTAACCACTCATTTCTCGCCTGGCCTCATTAGACGAACATTTAATAGCGGCACTTTGACATTTATTGTCCTCACGTTTTGAGGAAGAATAATGAAGTCCTGGTTATAAACGAGTTTGTATGTTCAGGAGGTGTCTGTTTAAAATCATCAAAGAAAGCTCTTTCAGAGGCCACAACAACGTCTGCGACAGTCATGCGTCCACGTCGAAAGGCTGGAACCCATTAATTTGGAATGTCGTAGTATCCCAGTTCCTTCCATGATACTGGAGCTTCTGTTGAGAGCGGCCAAGGCGACCCAGGCAATTCGTACTGGCTTAGCTGTAGAAGCTGGAATGATCGACAAAACCGTATTTGCCCAGGTGGATACTCATTAGACCTCGGCAAGCTGAGAGTGTTCTTGGAGCCGCTCAGCGGAAAGAGCGCTCTCATCCGCCTCCGAACGGGTCGGAGTCATGGCTGGATCTGGTTCAGATCTAGAGGCTGAACAGCGAATCGAACGACGATACTTGGCTCGAGAAGGTGGATGGGGCCTACATGAGATCCCGAACTGCGATCTCATTTTGTTGGTGGGGAATTTCAATGCGAGAGTTGAGAATGACGGAGCTTCACGGAGTGATGCGATCGAACGATTTGGAGATGCACCACTTTACGAGAATGATACCCATTCGGCACAACAACGTTGTATCAACATTGAGAATAAGTTGAAACGTTGAGACTTGGTTGAAGTTGAGAATTCGACGAAAAATCAACATCAATGAAATGCTAGCTATTCATAATTAACCGTATTTTCAGCATTTTTTGAGAATAGGTTGAAACGTTGAGACTTGGTTGAAGTTGAGAATTCGACGAAAAATCAACATCAATGAAATGCTAGCTATTCATAATTAACCGTATTTTCAGCATTTGGTGACTATTCGTGAATTAGGGAAGTCGTTCAGAGACTATTAGGAGCAAATTTTTTAAAAACCGTATTCTCAATGTTGTTTTTACGTGGAGTTATCCACATCATATCAACAGAAAATAGGTTCTACGAATCGACGCGAGATGGCATATAACCGCCAATTCCGTGATTCTTATCCTGATGCCTTTGAATAACCAGTACCCTGCGTTTTTCAGACAGTACCTAATCTTTTCCCATTTACAGCATAGGGGAAGGTAAAGGAATTCCTAGATAGACATGTTTAAGGAGGTAATCAGGCAGAAGGAGACCCAAAGTACTTCTGGCTAGTGGGGCCGAGAAGACACGCTCAATTTTCCTAAATCTCCACATGGCACGCGCCCTCAGACTCATCCATGATGGATAGAGTATAAAAACCATGACCGCGAGTTTGTTTTTCTCTACTGGACCGAGAGGTACTTGAGTCATGCAAGTACTCAATGTGAATTCTCATTCAGTAGAGAAAATAAAACTCTGAGGGTCCTTTACGTGGGATGATTGTACTTGATAGAGTACTGCTACTATCATACCTCTTGGGAACCATCTATGGAGCTAATTCCATATTCAATTTCATCCGACAATCAAAGCTCATTCAAACCGTGGAATAGGGAGGAGGTACTATAATGCCCTTGCGTTGAAAATTCAACGTTGACACAACGTCGCACAGCATCAACTTTTCAACGTTGAGCTGTGTTTCATTTCAGCATTGTGGCAACATCATGGCAACATGTTACGTTGAAAAGTCAACCTTTTCCTAACATTTAGGCAACATTGCCATCAACCTTTTTTCAACGTCGACACAACGTTGTTGTGCCGAATGGGCATGTTCTACGTCTTTACCGCTGCGCATGCCCGTGACGTCATCATTAATGACGTAATTTAATATGGCGTCCGCGGATGTGTCTCCCCCTGCTGAAAAAACCTCACTACGAACTTATGAGGTCTCATGAGACCTCACGACTTTCCCACGAGGTTGTACGTGTTCACAACCGACGCGAGATGACTACTATATAGCCGCTCTGATGAGTATCCCCCTGGTCTCACGGTAGACATCTCTCCTGTACTGATCGAGTTGTATGTACTTTTATTTATTTTTTCATAGAACGTAATGAAAGACATTCGATTTTCTAAAAACACTTGTTCGAAGAGATAGCCCAGTTAAGGAAGACTCTAGACAATCCTGGCCTACAGGATGGAATTATGTATCGAGGATGGAATAAATAACAGTTTTGTAACCGTATAAGTTTCTTCGTATGCAATTGCTTCACTTTTAAGGACTCGCAAGACCTTGCTAGCTGAGTCCCATGAGACTTTTCGTGGCTCGGGTCACAACAAGGCAAGCGGCGCCTTTATGCGAGTTTCCCATGAGGTGAAACTCGTGAGATATCTGTTTCAAACCTGATGAGGTCATTCTCATGAGACCTCTTTCCGAAAACTTCATGAGAATCTCATGAGGCTTCCTTTTGAGCTTCTCACGAAGTTTTTTCCAGTATCAATTTGACCCTGAGACAAAGCGTGGATTAACTCTCTGGCTCTTCCCTTTTGAATCGGCTCCAACTAAGGTGAAGCGGCCCAGAAGTGTGGGAAGGCTAGTGGCGGCTAGTTTCTTTCACTGGTCACAGCCACCATACCTCTTCGGGGTCAACGTAGAAACCTGCTCCAAAAGGTGTTGGCATCTTTGAAGAATCGGAGGCCCAAGTCACCCTTGAAATCTTGGATGCTCCATGGTGACAACGCGTCCAATCACACAGCCGCCTTCACATCGGATTTCCTGCACGAGCCAGGCAACAGGGTGCTCCCACATCCATCCTATAGCTCAGACTTGGACCCGTGTCACTTCTTTCTCTTCCAAGGAGTTTAAGAACCGCTTCGTGGACAACGTTTTCAGTCTCCCGAAGAAGCAGTTGCTGAATGTATTTCAGTAAGCTCATCGCAACATCTGAGAGGGAAACATGCTCTGAGGAATGGTTTGCAAGGATGAGAAATTGCATTAATGTTCAGGGAGAATACTTCGAAAAGGTGTAATGATCGAGTAACACCCAGTAGTTTTCGTGTCGTCCGTACCCGGAAACTTTTAGTGTCCCTCGTACCATACATGCAAAGGTAGCACACCACGTAGGGCCCACGTCGGCTGTGATTAGGGTAGCATGGGCCCCCATCGCAGTGGTCTGTCTATGTAGCTGCACCATCCCCGGTAGTGCAGCTAGCTGTGGGCGAGCCGTCTATCTTTGCCGTTAGAAAAAAAAACGAAGTTCTCGCATGTGAATCGAGATGACGCTAAATTAGCAAGAGTTTCTCATTAGTATCAGTATCAGTTATTCGATATAAGTTTCCAATAATTTTCATGCGATATCTGATCTTTTCGCTCGAGACAAGATGAAGGAAGACATTGGAACTCCTCAAAGCATAAAAAAGAGATTAGAGAGACTTCTGGTAGGCTAATTGTGAAGGAAGGAATCTTAAAAATAAAAAAAACCTGATTGCTCCATGGAGTGAGGATGATTTTCAGGTGCGATAAGAGATAATGTCCAAAACTTCTCACCTAACACTTCCAGGGAAAGGAACCAGATGAGTGATGAATGCCCAAAGATTCACGAGGAGGTTGTCACTCGCTGGAGTGCCTTCAAGCGGGACCGAGAGGTCTCGGAAGGGGATCAGAAAGTCGTGGAAGATGAATGCAAAAGCTTTCCGCGGGCCTTCCTTCATGCGCTTGAGAGTCTTGCCGCTTTTCACGATGGTCTCTCGAGTGGGAACTTGAGGCTGAGGGATGGGGCTACGAGGGACCGACGTGGGGCCTACATCTCGTATGCGAAATTCCAACGTATGCCCGACGAGAGTGTTCAACCCTGAGAAACCTTAAAATGTATGTACGTATTTTCTGCATACCGGGAAGATGTAAGGTCTCCGCAACGAAGAGCTCGACGAGCCCCGGCTTCCATCGAAACTGAAAATTTATTTATCATTGGATCATAAGTGCTTGCGACGTGTGACCAATGTTTGTTCCCTTGCCGATGTAATTATACCAAGAATAAATATCTCTATTATCATCGCGAACTTTTCATTAATATGCATCGTCTCATTTATCATTTCAGTTCCCACAATAAAAATAAAATGAAGTAACTATAGATATGCACCTCCACCCACGCCCAACTCACCTTGCTCATTGCAACTCCACCCACGCCCAACCCTCCTTCGAAACGGTACGGAGGCGAAGACGCGCAGCCTGGGATGCGGGCAGGGAGAACGCTCGAGGAGTCCAGCGGGTGGCTTCGCCTTGCAGGTGTCGAGGCGCTCCGTCCGCCATTTTTCGTTCCGAGTCACGGGAGGGAATGGTTGCCTTTATGGGGAATGTCACGGTTATGTTTATCGACTCCGTACACTTCATTAAACTTGATAGGGAAATCCTATGAGGTTTCCAGAGCACTGACTAGCAGTGGCGCAGTTAGGGGGGCTGAAGCTTCTCCAACACTGGACTGGTCTAAATGCGTCCACCATCCTCCCCCTCCCCTCCTCCATCCCTCCACTCGAGAAGTTATTCCCCTTTGTTCTTCAGGTTTGGGTTGCCACTAATTTATAATTAGCATGGACAGTACATATTTCAGATGCAATGTCCATACTGCAAACTTGTCTTACTATGGACATTACTCTGCCCATACTTAAAACTTAAGTCGGCAAAAAGACATTTTCATCAAACAAAGAGATGAATTCCAAAAGACATGTTAGGAGCCTACAATGCCTTCACCTAAATGACAGAAAGGCGCAAAGATAAAAGAAAGAGGAAGGACTTGTGGCCCAACTGAGGTTCCAGATGATGCAGTTGCTCAGCAACAGCACGTCTGTATATAAAAGGATTGCATAGTTGAAAGTAACGAAAACATACTATCAGATTAGGCTTCGAAACGACATCCCAGGCTACGCCCCTGCTGGCTAGTAACTCTTGACTGGATATCCCGAAATTCATGCATATGAAATGGAGCGCAGGAGCAAAAGTTGAGCAAAATCATGAAAGGCAGAAGCAGGGGTGTTAAACTGGCAGCCCGCGAAGTCCTTTACGACAATCCGCTACGGAAAAGTCCCGCAAACTTCAGCCTGTGTGCATTAAAGATTTGGCGTTCGATTTTTATTGTGGCCCCTAATCACTCCAGAAGGCTTCCATCTGGCTTAACCAAGTTTAACACCCCTGGGCAAGTGCGAAATCGAAAATTTACCGAAATTCTAGGGCGTCACTCGGCGCAAACACCCACTCGCACGTGTTCCTCCTCCGCCAGCGCAGCGACTGCGGAATGGTCGTTTTCCCGGTCCCTCCAAATGATGGATGACGAGGAGTACTACGTGTTGCGCGCCAGCTCCGGAAAGAGGCCCAGTGATCAGCCTCATGCCCTTATCTCTTTTCGAGAAACTTCATGAATGGAATTAGAACCTTAAGAACGACAACTTTGCATATTTGAGGCGTTAGCAAGTCATTCTGCTTGGCTTACCTGAGTTCTTCGAATGGATTTAGGCGCTCACGTGAAGCATATTCCGAGGCCTAGGCATGCGTTAAGTCTTACGGACGTGTCAAATGCTAGATTTGCCGTAGTCTGGGATGTCGTTTCGAAGCCTAATCTGATAGTATGTTTTCGTTACTTTCAACTATGCAATCCTTTTATATACAGACGTGCTGTTGCTGAGCAACTGCATCATCTGGAACCTCAGTTGGGCCACAATCCCTTCCCCTCTCTTTTATCTGTGCGCCTTTCTGTCATTTAGGTGAAGGCATTGTAGGCTCCTAACATGTCTTTTGGAATTCATCTCTTTGTTTGATGAAAATGTCTTTTTGCCT